>JAVFBX010186080.1:0-13927 GCA_034783855.1 Mopalia kennerleyi | reverse complement strand
GTCTCCGTCGTCATATAAGTGAAATACCCTTGAGTACGACGTTAAACACCAATCAAACAAACAAACAAACAATCAAACACCAATCAATCAAAGACAAGGATGGATAGATAAGAAATCAATGGATGTTTTGCTGAAAGTCAATTCCCCATACTGAGAGTGGACTGCCCCAATTATTCAGCCGATCCACTATCAACTATTTGTGTGTTGTGTATTTTTTTTATAGGTTTATTTTTTTGTTTTTGCTTGCCGGCCTGCCTGATATTTAATTGCGTGATGTTTATCCCCCAAATATATTTTTCTTGCCCTGTGGAGGCTCATTTGTCTCTTATGTGCCCTGGTGGAATCATTTGCATGCTGGCTTTGCAGTTGATTGCTTCACCTTTTTTGTATTCGTAAATTGGATTTCTCTGTATTTGCGTAACATCTACAGTTTTCTTTTGCTCGCTGAAGTTTTGAGTAAAACTTCTATGCTGATAGATACAAATCTGTATTCCACACATTAAAGTAAGTGTTAGCATTTAAGAAGGTTAATCTTTTAAGGTCTACAAATCTCCTTTATGTCTTAGAAAGTTTTTCTTTTTTTACATTTGCAATTTGCATAATTGAATCCCAGGACTTGAATTGTCTATTTTGAGCTGACTAGCTCTTAAGGGGCTGGTATAATTTGTGCAAGAATTTGGAAGCTCTGCTATGTAAGTGGATTGAACTGGAGACCCTTGTTGGTCTATCATATTACCGAAGATTGTGAATGGACGGGTCGCTTAAATCGTACATCTGTTGAACATAGCTGGGGCAACATAGAAACTACTTGGACTGCTTAATTAAATTGACTCTACAGCTCCATTCAGGAGTATCGATCTTGGCCAGCTACTAGAGAGAATGGCCGTCAATGCTCATTGAAACTGACTAGCCGACTTGAGAGCATGCCAGCAAGCCTGTGCTGCGTGGGCGTGCTAATTTGTAGCCAACTCAGACTCCCCAGAGACAACTGTTCTCTGGAACATTTCAACACAGCAACCAGAATGGAGAACTCTGCTTCAGTTTATGTTGACTTCATGTCCAAACAACCCTTGCACAAGCTACCACATTTTTATTTCTTATTTTATGTGTTAGCCCAACAATCTTAACATACACCACATCGCATTAGTTAATATTCAATTTAAAATAAAATTTTAAGTTTAGGATATCAAACTTTTCAGCAGAGACAATCTTGATTAAAATAATATCATTTTACACTACTAAGGCCTATAACTTCTTCTAATTATAGCTTTACATATATTATTATAAATTGGGTAAAGCATTAAAATTAGAAGTCCTGTTTATTTTGTTTTACTTTTTTGTTCACGCATGGTAGGTTATGCAAACTCATCAATTAAATACACTTGAGCACAAAATCATGAAGGCTATTTGTGATAAAATTAAACAGATTTATTGAAACAAGATTAAATGTAATGTACATGCAAATGTTGGTCACACCTTTTTTCCAACAGTTATATGCCTCGGTTGAAAACAAACCAGATAATTATTTTCAATAAAATTCATTGAAGATATTATAATTATAATGCTACTAAACATGTGACATGTGTGTTTATTTCTGGTGAACCATAGTAAGATTTTTGAGCACAACCTAATGAATTATAGCAAAACTATCAACACCTAATTGAATGAATTGCTTAACTGGCCTAGATCAAATTACTGTGCAATTTGGTGGAAGTCTTCATTAAATGATAGACTTTACATTAGCGCTCTCACTTACCCGGGTGATGTGTTTCATTCTTTCGACAAGATTGACGATATCGATGAAGGGTTCGACTTTGGCTTTTCAGCTGGAGTTCAAGTTTACTTCGCCTGAATCGTTCTGTCTCTAATTGGCTCTCTAGTGTCGCCATCTGGTGGCGAAGTACCTCCACTTGATCCGCAGCACTTTTTTGCTCTATTACTGTTAATACTTCATCCAGCTTATTTGACAGTTCCGATATCTAATAACATGGAAAGAAAACAGGTTTTGTTACTACTAGTATCTTCATTGATAAGAACTGCTCTCTTGTAGTGGTGATAAAAAGACAATAAAATGAAGAAAACAAATAAATCTATATTTTATTTAAATGGCTTTTTGGATAAGAATGTCATGTGTTAGTTGAAACTGATATTTCATACTTTTCATAAGAACAACAGTAATATATTACCTGTTATATTCGTGTTAAGTTATGTTTTATGTAAGTAGTTTTATGCCTCAAAACTGGTATCTTGTACTGATTGAATATTAAATTTCAAGTTGGCGTTTATTCACGGAGTTGCCTGTGTCATATTAAAAAAATATATCTATATTTATTATTAACATTTTTAATATTATCCAATGGCAGCTGGTACTAGGAATTTGAGATCAGCTTTAAGTTGCTGGTATCAACATCAAATACTAATAACCATGGACTTTCCTTTAATAAATTGAAACCTGACCCCATTAACATACAATGGGGTCAGACAAAATGGTTTTATTTGACAGGGTTATATTTGCCTGAAAATAAAATGTAATAAGTCCATGTAGGATAGAAAGTAAGATCCCAAGAATCTGTTCTATTTTGAATTTACAGGTCGGTATTCTCAACTTTCTTGGTAATAACTTTGCTATAATAAAGTGTGTGCACTAGATGGTTACAAGAATTAACAATTGATAAAAATGACCAGCTAATAGTAGTATTTGATAGGCTATAGTTATAAAAATGTCAAATTATCATTTAAAATTAATAGCTTTTCTTTTGAAGGGATACATATCGATTTCAAGGGTTGTCCATAGTCAAATGTTAATTCGACAAAAAGACCATGCTTTATCAATAAAGCAGATCAACTACATGTACATCTGTGCTCAATTTAACTACTACAAGCACAATTTAATCATACGTAATTATTTAAAAAAATATTTTTTCATTTTGTGAACCATGTATTGTTTTTTAGACATAAATAATGTTATGACCTTCTGTGATTGCTTATAGAAAAAAAGAGGAAAGTGTGTAGAATGTTAATAAACTATATTTCTTATTGTGAATGGCAAGGCAAGAAATCTTGGGGACCAGGTGTAAGACAGAAATACTTTTAAAAGGTCTCAAAACAAGAATTGCCAATGGAAGAAACCAGACCAGATACTTTTCATTTGAATTAATTAAAGCTATAATAAAAGTAATTGCAATACTTACTTTGACATTTATTTCTGGTGATGTCTGATTACAGTTTCCAGTGACTTTATTATCAGCAGTGACGCTAAAAGCATAGGTACATGATACACCGGAACACGTCACATGGGGTTGGGGTTGTGAAGATTCAGAATAACTGTGTATGGAATTCACATTAGGATGTCTAGAATCATAGTCCATCATGGATTTAATAATATTATTCCTGGGTAATGATTTGAATGCCGATAATCCAACGGTATGACACAGGATTAGTACGAATATGTGCTTCATTTTAATCGTCACTAGTTTATATGTTGACAAATTGTTAAAAATGTCTCCCCAGTACACCTACAAACAAAAAGAAAAGTATGTTTGAGTCAACTAAGATAGAAATGAAAAAACAACAGATATCAGTCAAGAAATGTAATCAAATCAATTTCAAACACAACAAAGGAATCCCTAATAAAACAAAGCAATCCCTAACAAACTAAATAATAATCAGCATCAATTTTCATTCAAAAGAAAAACAGCTCATATTTATTAATTATTACTTATTCTTTTATACTTATACATTGTACAAACACTCTGCTAAAGCAAAAACATGCCAAGGGTAAAAGAGTTTAAGTACAGATTTTATTTTGGTGCTCCGGCAATGACTTATGGTATTGCCTCAAATGTTATATCCTGATTTTCTGCTCTCTGGCTAAGGGCAGTTTGTTTGAAGAGAAACAATGCTGTTTTTACTCAGCACTGGAGGAAAATGAACTTTCTAACATTATGGACACACTTCACATCTTGGTTGTGCTAGTGTCAATTATTGTTGGAATAGAGGGCTGTCATATAATTGAAATACCTTTAAGCACGGCATAAAACACCAATCAATCAATCAATCCTTATTTTCTTCTGTAGGATTCCCCCAAGATGCATATGGAAGAGGATGAAATAACTAAGATAGATTTGGTTACATCTGATGAACCTGAAAGGATGCCAGCCCCCATGGCAAACCGTCCCCTCAACCCTGAGCGAGATAACTACAATGTTGACAAAATAACAGAATGCTGGAAATGCCGAGCTAAGTTCTTGTCTCGCAAGCTTCTGGTTCGCCACTTAAAAGAGCACAACATCGACTATCCCTACAAATGCTACCTATGTGATGCCTCATTTGAAAGTCGTAAGGAATGTTTACATCATCAAGAAAACGTACATCAAGAAGATTGGCCACATCTCCAGGAAAAAAACAAAGTGGACAACATTGAAACCTTCAGTGATGCCATGGAAGACCTTGTTGCTAAGAATTATAAAGGTGGAGAAAATGACTCTACTGACAGGTCTAAAATTGTCGCTGGGGAGGAGAACCAGATTGACGCAGCAACCTCAGATTACATTCAACGTAAAGTCTACTGTTCCTTATGCCCTAAACGGTTCTGGTCATTGCAAGATCTCAGAAGGCATATGCGGTCTCATACAGGTTAGTTTTTACAGTTGATCATTTCAAAACTTTACCTTTTAGACTGGTCAGAGATACATCATGTACAATGCATATAAATGCTGTGGATGCTTTTGAAAATGTAGCACTGGTGCCTTTACTTCTTAGCACTATGGAGGGAGAATTCTCCAACGATATCAAAACACATCACATTTTATGGTTGTGCAAGTGTCAATTATTGTTGGAATACACCGCCATCACATAAGTGAAACACCCTTAAGCACTGAGTATATAAAAACACCAATCAATCAATCAATGGCAGTGAGTGCAAGTTTTGTGGTGAGATTTTTCCAAGGTGTCTTCTGCTTCTTCCTCGCGAGTGGTTGAAGGGAGCTTCATGTTGCCCTGGTGCTCTCTGAGCAAAAGGGGAACAGCAAGCAGATCTGTTTGTGGTGTCTGTATTGCATTCAGTTGTTGTCCTGTACTTGTCCTGTGATGTTTTTGTTTGCCAGTGGTGTCGAGGGTTGTTTCCTTCACCCATTGGGCTGGCATGTCATCATATAAGTGTCATACCCTCGAGTATGATGTTGAACCCCAATCAAACAAACAAACAAACAATCTCTATTATCCACCAAACTCTGATGTCCCAAAGTCAATATATAAGTGAAGTAACTTTGAGTATGAAATTTAAATGCAGATCAAATCAATAAATTCAAATGGAGGTCTTAGGTGAAGAAATGGAAGTCTATTTTGTGCGCTTTTCAACTCGTTCAATCAGAATCACCGTGAATAAACCATGAGGGAAGCCTTTTGAACTTGACAACGACTGTGAGAACATTTAAACCAAGTGACAATTCCAATTTGGTGTTTTCAGTTCCAAATCAGTATAAATCGAGTTCATGCCTTTCAAATAGGAATAGTCCTTTGGATTTTCTCACAGTCTTTAAATAGAAGTGTATTTTTACATCACATTAAATCATCCTCTAGAGCAGTAAATGTCACAACTGTGGCTAGCTGTTTTCTCCTATCACACATTTGTACGAATCTTCTAAAGATTGACGCTGCTCACCGATACATTTATCTTGTTCCATCACAGGTGAGAAGCCTTTTGAATGTGATTTGTGTCAGAAGAGATTCACCCTGAAACATAGTATGATGAGGCATCGGCGGAAGCATTTAGAGATGCCAGATTCTATGAGCGCAAGTGATGATGAGGAGTCCAATAACAGTGAAGATATCGGTAATTATCACATTTGCCAAATGTTTGCAAATATCATGTTTAAATTATGAGTAAGCATAGTAGTGGGGATTTATGTTCCACCTCTTTTATGGTAAATACTTGCATAAATCATAGCAAAGTTTATTCAGAATCCATCAAGGCAAGAAGAGAAAATGTTTTGTCTCTCAACCTGAAAAATTCCGATATATTTCAAATCCGCATTATGTAAAAACTTTGAAAAACAGTCAATTTTTTTTTAGAGAAATGAACTTTACTTCCAAGGTTTTTCCACTACATGTGCTTCTTAATAATTTATTTAATTGATGGTTATTTCATGTAGTTGACTATACATGTTACATGGGCGGGGTCTTTAATGACAGATTGTGATTTAAATTCATTGGTAAATTGTTTGAATGCTTTTAGGGTCTAAGGCGTCAGAAAGAAAAAATCTTGTCATAGAGAGCGTGTTAAACAGAATCCGAGCTAACCAGGAGCACAGTGGATCAATGCACAAACTGCCAGATGTCAAGTTTAACGAGGATACACTCCAGGTATTTATTTCACCCTTTTTAATTCAGCTATAGGCCATCTTTCTAAGGGCAGTTTGTTTGATTTGTTGGAATACACAGCCGTCATCTAAGTGAAATAGCCTTTAGCATGGCATAAAACACCAATCAAGCAATCAATTCAGCAATCTGGCTGGTTACCTGCAGTGGTTTAAGAACTAGTTCAGCATTTTTAGGCTTTTCTTAATTTACTTTATAGTAGTTAAATAATTTATTCATTGGAAAAATGACTTTTGACACATGCAGAGATTAGTAGGGAGCTTCCTGTTGCCATGGTGCTATATGTTAATGTACAGCAAAATTTTCTCATGTCTTTGTATTGTCTTGTGGTTGTCTTCTTTGTTGACAGTGATGTTGGTGGTGATATCCTTCACCCATTAGACTGGCACATCAGTATGGCCTAAACTCAATCAAACAAGCACACATACAAAACAGTAATCACTCCTTAAAGAGAAATTAAAAAAAATAATGTACAAATTTTATGCTATAAATACAAAATCAGATAAACATCTGGATTTTTTTCAGAAAAAGAGATTGTCTCACCTTCAAGCGAGGAAGTCTCCAGTGAGGGGGTTAGCCGGGCAAGCAGGAAACCCTTTTGGAAGTAGCTCCACTGATATTCTACAGAGTCTTCTTGGCGTTGACAATACAGCCATTGACGAGATGCTCGAGTCGGCCGATTCTGCAGCGGAAAGATTAGGTGTAAAATAGATATGCCAAGAGAGACAAAGGTGATAATGAATAAGCAGGTCTTCACTTAGTTATCAGTATTAATAAATCATATGTCTACAGATTGTCACAATTTTAACTAAGGGGTAGGTCATGGAGCTGGACTTGGTGTTCCTTTTAAACAAAGTGTTACTGCTTTTTGTTGTTTAAATTGTCTTCATCAGTTAATGCCACTGCTGAATGGTCACCATTATATTGAGAAGCATAATAGTTTACCTGTTGATCAATATTCTGTGGCAATACGCTCTCAGTATTCCACATTTATCACTTCAACAAATTGGCAGCAAAATAGGATTTGATATCACAAGTGCTGTTATTATTTTTCAATTCAACTATGCATTATACTTGTGATACTTAAAAATATAATTGATTTTGCCCAAAATGATAGTTTTATTTGGGCGCCACCTGTTTAGTAATAAAAGGGGGGTGGAAGGTAATAAATGTCCTACATTGTTCTTGAAATTATCATTGTCACATTTATATAATGTATTAACGACATGTGTTTCTGTGCATAATATTATCTTTACTGTTCACATTGTTGCTTGTAGGCAACATGGTAAAAACTGCTAAGAATTTCATAGAAATTGAAAGGAATATATTTCCAATGTGATTGACACAATATGTCTCAGTTTCCGATAGGATTTTTCTGCTAGATTAATTACAGTTTATTCTAAAGAAGCTCTAAACGTTTGTGAAAACATTGCTTAGGAAATGTACTAATTTTTTGTAGCAATACAGTTCTGATAAAATACTATTTACATGTATGTTGATACTTAAATTTATCCAAAGAAAGTTGATCCTTTTCTGTTGTTATTTGAATTTGCATAATGTGTTACAAATTAGGGTTGTATCGTTTTATACCATCTTCACTGCGAAAATATGCTGTATATATGGGTTTATGTTGTATATATTTACTTATCTTTTTGGGAAGTTACATGAACGTAAGGTTTATAGTTGTTTTGGTTTTTTTACACATCTTCCTCAGCTATGCACAGAAGTGATTTCTTTAGTTAGTTTGTACAAAATACATATTTCACTGTGTGAATTTATAGTTATAAAGATTTACATCATTTAGTTTCACTCTCTTGTACAAATCATAGCACTTTGTTAGCATTCCATATTATTGAAAACAAGTTTTGATAGAGTTACAAATATTTTTAGAAACAAACTATCATTATACATATATAAACCAAAGTGATAAATTATGAATTAACAACTATTCAAAGATTATCCAAGTTGGAGTGATGACGTTCATAAACCGGGTGCACACTTTATATGCAAAGACATTAATAATACCTGTGTACATTTTGAGCCATGATAAGAGAAAAGTGGAGGCTCGAATATTATTGTAGAGTCAAGACTGATTGAATGCACATTGGTAATGCCTGATTGGATTCTTTATTCCCCAATGACTGAAGGTATATCAGCATAATCCGAGTGTAAATGTATGTGTTCTGATTATATAACATGTTTTGTACACATACATGTAGCTTCATAATAATAGTACAAGTGATAACAGCATAAACCAAGTGCAAATGTATGCAAATTGTAAATCTTATGTAAATATTACTTTTGAAATAATGAAAAGTTGTCTATTACAAATATATATATATATATCCATAGTAGACCCTGGATATAGGAGTATTCAGTTCGTCTGAGATTGTACAAAGATAACACATTATCACCATTGCCTCCATACATTTTGTTATACATCTACAGCATAATAATTGTTTTAAATTCCATCCATTGTGTTTATATGCTGAGGATTTTACTTGTTTTGATATGCAAACTTTTAATATATTTTGAATCTTGCTATATACCAATGACATCTATCTCACCAATTGTGCTTAAACTGATTGGCTAATATATGAGTTGCTTAGTTGGTTGAGTCCTAACAGATATGCAAATTAGATTGAAATCAACCAATAACTAAATATTCACCATATATGGAATTTTTTGTTCTTGTTGGATGATCAAGGAGCGTTATTTTTTTCTAATTCGTTTAAATATTATATAATTGAATTGAAAGACTACCTTTATTCTATCTACAGGTTTCCAAATTAGTTTGTATATTTTTGACATGATTTACATTTAATTTTGAAATATTTATTATTTTTGTGTGTTTGTAATATCTACATGTATCTGTGTACTTAAGCACTATTTTCAGACTTCTTATTTTATGTTCATGTAAGAATTTGCTTCAATTGTTTGATAAGCTGTTCAATTTTGTTTTCAAAGTTTAATAATAAATTTGTGATCATTCCAAGGAAAATTAATGAGTTTACGTTTCGGAGTTAACTGTAGCAGCAACAATTAAATATACCTATTAGTATTTATAAATGTATGACCATCCCATTGATATGATGTTTCATAATTGGGAGAATAATTTTATCAATTAATTTATCAAATATCATAAATATTAAATATTCATACAGACTATATGTATTAGTCCAAAGCTCAATAGAACGACCCTGCCTATAAGAAGAGTTTATTTCGCTATGCTTTTGACATTCAAGTTTCCATTTCTTCTAATATCACCTAAACCATTATTTACAGTAAAGTTTTGGTGAACGCTGTTATAATTTAAATGGGTTTCAAGTACGAAATTTATCATTTCCGTCTTTTTGGATATGCCTTCATTCGGGTTCAAGATGTGCGAGCTAAGGCCCTTGAAATTAAGACTGTGGGTGGAAGTAGCTCCAATTAACCGTGGGCTCTCATAGCAAGGAGGCACAACGAAATTCTGTGGTGGCGGTTTTTGTTTGGAGTGGTGTGATTGGTCTGTCGTTGCGATTTGCCTGTGACCTCGAGGGTGGAAATCTTAAAACCTTGAAGAGAGCCATAACAGTGCGACAGGGAGGATGTACGCAACGTTTTCTAATAGTCAGCCAGTGCATCATTTGCCAATTGATACTGATTTGTAGTGACGACTTTTGGGATTCGCGAAATTAGCGGCATTTGATTGGTTGGGGAAAAAAAAATTACCAATCGCAACAACGATGCTCATACGAGGAAATCCCCCTGGATTCGTTTCAACAGACTGCATTGGGAAAATGGAACTTTTTCAAACAAACACCGCCTTCATATGAGTGAAATAGCAACTTTTTTGTTCTTTAAATTTTAGTTACATGGCGCAAGGGGAAGTATATTCAATGCTTTCCATTGGATAGTTACACTATTTGACACTGCCAGCATGGGAAACGGTAACTTTCCCTTGGTTGTATTTGGTGTTTCCCAAACCTTATCGATGGCTACAGCTCTAAACTTATTCTTAACATATCATAAATTACCTGACAGTATTTATAAATTAAGAAAACACTTCTTTAAAATACCTGGACATATTAACCAGTAAACGGTCACAGTATTCCTTCTTATGTAAGATATCCTATATTTATAGTCTACCTCTTGAATTTTAATCTAAATCATTCTCATAAATTGCGGCTAATTGTTATCTGATGCCCTTTATCTTTAATATTTCATGGCCCTAGAGATAGAAACTACCGGCTATTTAAACCAGTAAAGTGTAAGAAGCTAACATTTGCCGAGTTTATTTTTGTTGCCTGAAGAAGTTGAAATGGCTATTATTGTTTTTGTTATTTGGCTAGTGTACTATGCTTAGAACCAAAGACACACACGACTGAGCACTTGTTAAACCAAAAGAAAGATGTAGACATTGTAATAGATTAAACAAGCCTTGGGTTTCCCTTATTTATGTACCTATTAGTTGCTTTTACAATTATGACATTTCTTTTTTCTGGATATGTTCTAATATTTATGAATAGTGTACATATCTATATATTGTGTATTGACGAAATATATTCGAAACTTATTAGGTAAAGTGCTTTAATAATTCGCTGAATTCACTGATGTTTTCAAGCAAGTTAGAACATGGTTGTTAACATGAAACACATTTGCGAAACTTTATCTCTAATTTTGTCCAGTTTGTGTTATATAAGTGTGTTTTCTTTCTGTGTTTTTAATTTTGTCTACAGGCTAAAGGTTGTTCACATGACCTAAATAGATCTTGCTTATTTTTCTTGCATTAGTGACTGACATAGTGAAATAAAAGTGTTTGACTGCTTTTAAAAGAAATCTGTTTTTGTTGATATTTATGGTAATTGTTGGTTATGAACTCCTTGATAGTGTCCGAGAGCAACTGATTCTTGCCTTTAATGATGACAGCTGATTTAAGGAAACTTCTTGTGGCCTTGATGCTCTCTGAAATAAGGGTTAATACGGATCTCTTTGGGGCCTTAATGCTCCTTGAAATAATGGTGTATACGGTTCTACTTGTGGTCTTGACGTCCCTGAAATAAGTATTAATACGAATCAGTGTGTGGCCTTAATGAACGCTGAAATAAGGGTTAATATACGGATCTGTTTGTGGCCTTGATGCCTCTGAAATAAGGCTTACTATAGATCAGCGTGGGGCCTTAATGCTCTCTGAAATAAAGGTTAATACGGATTGACTCGTGGCCTTGATGCTCCATGCAATAAGGGTTAATTCGGATTTTCTGGTAATCTTGATGCTCTCTGCAAAGAGGGTCAATACAGACCTACTTGTGGCCTTCATGCTATCTGAAATCCGGATTAATATAGATCGGATTTGTTGTGCCGTTTTACATTTTAAATGTGGACTTAATTTTGCGTGGACGATTGGGAGGGAGCTATCTGTTGCCCAGGTGCGCTAAGAGTTAAGGTTTAACTCAAAGCCGATCTGTTTGTGATGTAATTGTACGATTGTCCTGTTCTGCCTGTGTATGTTGCTATTGACTTCAATGGTGATTTCCATAACCCATTGGCGGGTGGCTGGAGGGAGCTTTATGTTGCCCTGGTGCTTTCAGAACTAAAGGGGAACAGGCAGCCGATCTGTTTGTGGTGTCTGTAATGCGTCCTATTATAGTCCTGTATTTGTCCTGTCCTGTCTTTGTTTGTTGCCAGTAGTGTCGAGGGTGGTTTCTTTCACCCTTTGGACTGGCATGTCGTCCTATAAGTGAAATACCCTTGAGTACGACGTTAAACCCCAATCAAACAAACAGAGATAAAGGACAACACAACACTGATCTGTTTTTCGTCTTTTGATTGACCAGTCTTCTTGCCAGTGGCATTGTGGGTGGTTTCGTTCAACCATTTTGCTTTTGCCATTGATGTAAGATGTCATAATTTCAGTAAAAAATAACCTAAAGTTTGGCCTCGAAGTTTAGTTAAACTGACCGTTGTTTGTTTGTTCCAGCTGCCCAGAATGGGTCCTATGACCATATAATAGTCAATGATGATCTGGACAAAGCTTACACAACACTCCGACAGCTCTTAATACAGGTCAGTAATCAACAGTTCTTGAAATGTTTTAAATAGTTATCAAAGTATTTCAACACCCATTCACAAGACAACCTTTTAATAAGCTCATTTTTAGATTGGTTTAGAAAAAGGCCATTCATATCAATGTTTTTAATTGACGTGTGTAACCACAGGATGGTGTAGTTTCATTTCCCTATGGCAGTGGCCATCTTTTCAAACCTCTTCAGACACCAACATTTGGTAAAACCGTCGCCGTTTTACCTCCGAGTCTTGGGTACAGCCCGTCTGCATTGAAAAGTCATCATCCTAACACATGGTATCGGTATATATAGACTCATACAGAGAGACAATGCTGTAAAATCGTGGGAACCATCGCTTTCTTATCTCCATGCCTTGCGTACAGCCCATCTGGAATAAAAAGCTAAACGTTACTTGATCGTTACAAAATGAGACTCCAAGAAATAGAACAATGCCTGGATTTGGATAGTATTTAAACTGGACAAAAAACCTGCTTTTGATCATCCTTATAAGTTGATTTCCAGCACTGTCCTCCGGCATTATTTCTGCCTCCTGTATAGTACATTCCTGCTGTCGTTGAATCGTCTAATTCTATTGGCAGGTGGATTGAGGGGAAAACCCCAGATGGGACAAGGCTTAGTTGATTCAGATAACACAAAAGTGATGTGTAATGTGGCAAGGTGAATACACCCGTGTCTTAACCTTGGCTCACGACGATGCCTAAATCTCAATATTTAAATGAACATGCAAATTAAAACTTAGCTTGTGTTAAGTAAACTCATTGTCTACTTTTTGTTTTCTAGGACATAGAAACCCTGAAAAAGACCCGATCAACATAACTCCCAGCAATCTGTGATTTGGAAGCAGCACTTTGAATTGGGTGGATATCTCCTCATTCTCTCATCTATCGGATTTAATCTTTTTTACCTATCTGTAGATATTATACTTGGGTCTTCCTACATGTAGAGGTTTTAAAGCTTTGAAAGCTCCCTGAATATTTGAAGAGAACTCTCAACAGTAAGGGAAGTGAACTAAGTCCAGTATTTAAACAAACAAAAATGGAATGTGATATTTATTGTGGGCAATGTTCTTCTCTATTTATTTCTGTATCAACTTTTATTTTTGTAAGAATACATCTTTTACAAAATCTGCCTTCTTCGAAAATATTGAAAATTGAAGAACCCAGTTATTTTATGGTTTTTAAACAGTACTTGTCATTTTAAGGGGAATATATCCAGGTCAGTATGTGCATATCACTGTTTATAAATATTTTATGTACGACAGGAAATTCATAGTTATTTAAGACAGCAGTATTGGCATCATTTAGTTGGTTATATTTTGAGCTCCTGAAACCTTTTCAGTTAGCTGTTCAAGGATCTGAACCCCGTGGGGGAGCGGGTTGGCCTGTCCTGCAGAATACTCCCTCAGCTTCCTCAGTCAATCGTAAGAGGCGAGAAAAGAGGAGCTTTCTGTTGCCCTGGTGTTCTCAGAGCTAAAGGGAAAC
>JAVFBX010186069.1:0-12746 GCA_034783855.1 Mopalia kennerleyi | reverse complement strand
TTATTATCTTTTCTAACGTATAACATTTTCTTAATCTCAGGCCGTTGGAATCTTTAATATCAGGAATAATAATTGTCCATTTGTTGTTGGCTATCTGGAATTCTACTACAGAAAAGGTTACAGAGACGACTACAGAACACTGGAATCTGTCGGAGAGTTCGGCAGAACAGACCACAGTCGGGTCTGTTCTGCATTAGGCCCAGTCGGGTAAATAACGACGGCGAGGCGGGCCTTAATGTCATCAGCACGGCAATTGGCCAGGAATGTGAGAGCCAATAGTCAAAACATCATCATTGATTAACACAGAAATCAGCAACATAACTCAGAAAGCATTCTGAATAAAAGCCGACTTCCGCAGAACGAAGCCACCATCAGCCCTGACAACAGTATGGACATTCCAACTGAAATGTTCGTACTCCGGGACCTTTGGGATACAAATACATATATACATATATTTATGTATAAATACTGTCAGCCCTGTCAACAGTATGGACATTCTACAAAAATGTTCGTGAAATTAAAAATATGTGAGGAGTGGGAAGTTAAATGACAGGACAAGAAAACTGTATCGAGGTTGTACTAAAGAATGTGGCACAAATGAGCCAAAGCGGCATCAACATTATTTTCAATTATTTGTTTCGTAAAAAATTTATATAATATATATATTTTTCAATAAATGACAAGACCAAAAATTAGCTGGCCTCCACTGGGAATCGAACCTGTATTTATCTGGGCTTTCCACCGTAATTAGGCAAGGAGCAGTGTGAAGTGGACAATACCTTACTTGTCTTTTAAACAAATTATACCAATGTAAAACAAGAGACGATGCGTATTGTCTTGTTGTTCCGAATAAAGACAGCATGTATATTGTAATAATATATTTGTATTCTTACCTAAGATGGTCTCTTTGTATTGAAGACACTTTCAGACAAGCTTCTCCTCGGCTCCCGGTTTCTGTTATCATGTGGTATGGACGTTAAACACTTTGTCGGTCCTGGTTTTGTGGCGCCGCTCATTTTAGGTCACATTTCAACGTTGCATTGATTTACCTTTAGCAGGTTTGCAGCGGTTTTCCGATCTCATGTATTTAGATGATGTGGTGATTTTTGGGAAAAAAACTATTGATCAACATAATCAACGTTTGGAAAACGAGTTGGAGAAAAGAAAGTTAAAACCAGAAAAATGCCAAATAATGAATAGAGAAGTCGAATGTTCAGGAAATTTGTATGCACAGATATAACAGGGAGTCATTGCCAATTTTTGGTACCTAGAAGTTTAAGGGACCATGTTCTCGGTCAAATGCAGGATTCCATTCTGTCAGGGCATTTAGGAATAAAGAAAACTAAAGAGAAAACTGATGGAGAGTGAGATAAGATATAAACAACTGGATCTTAAAGTGTGACACGTGTGGAGCAAATAAAGCCCCCAAAAGATCATGCAAAGCACCACTGGGAGACATGAGAGTGGGAGCACCGTTAGATCGGTTGTCCACAGATATCATGGGTCTTTTCCCAGAAACTGAGCGAGGAAATAAATACAAATAAGTAGTGACAGATCATTTTACAAACTGGGTAGAAATTTTCCCTATTCCAGATAGAACAGCCATCTTCTGTGCCCAGGTGATATTAAACGAAGTAGGTATGGATGTCCCTTGGATCTGAACAGCGACCAACAGTCTAATTATAATGGAGAACTATTCAAAGAACTATGTCGTCTCTTGGAAACACGGAAAACTAAAACTTCACTCAGACACCCTCAATGTAATGGAAAGGTGGAACGATTTAATCGTACAATAATACGTATGAAAAGAGCTAATCTTAAAAATGAGCAAGAAGAATGGGACATTTACCTGGGATGTTTAGCTGCGGCTTATCGGGTCACACCCCATGAAACCACAGGACTAACTCCGAATTTTCTGCTTGGAAGAGAGGTTCAAGCTTTAGTTATAATACATTAATATTAACCTGGACACTAAGTCTGGAATTATAATGAAAAACGAGAGAAACCCAGATAGCAACCATCAGTGGGCCCCATATGGATCACTCCGGGAATCGGGGAAGTGTTTGGCCGGCTATAACCCATATGGGGCCCTTCTTATAAACGACTTCGAAAAACCATACTTTCAATTTCGTATGGGTCCCTTGCAAGTACAATATGGGCAAATCTAAAATGATCACTCAGCAAACAAAGACAAAGGCCCCACAAACATCCTCCCGCATAAAACTATGGGTTTTCCCGCTATTGAACTTTCACGTCTGCTGAGAAACTGCGGTCATTGAAGCTGCCTTTGATCCAGTCCAATCTTAAATGATCTTTCATTTACTCTTACAGTTGTGTGATAGATGTATAAAGTATAGGATCTCTTGTCAATTTTAAAGTATAGGATCTCTTGTCAATTTTAATTGTGTATTTTTAGTCTATCTATCACCTTTATGCTTATAATTTAATTGGTAGACTGTACTTAAATGTTTACAATGACGTTGTTGTTGAAATATACCGTAAAGAGTCATGTATTATGTGTTCATGCGGATAATCCAAATAATTAGGTTCTGCATAATATTTAAGCTGTGCATAATACTTGCTATCAGACATTCATTCTTATTCCGAATTCAAGTTATAACCAAAAAAAGATATTTTCCTTGAAATGCCTAAATATTTAAGTAGAAGGACCCACATAGTACCAGCATGTGTCCCATATTAAATACAAGCGTCCCAAAAGTGTCTTCTTTAATTGCAGGTCGTTATTATGTTAGGCCATATGAAACCCATGTGGGGCCCTTATGCGTACCATATTAAAGACTCTTAAGGGACCCCGACAATTACCAGGTGCAAATATGCATAGGGTCCATCTCGGAAGCCCTTATAGGGTCCACTGGGTGTCCCGTGGAGACCATGTCCTATAGCTGACTGGGAAGGTGTTGGCATTCTGTGGATCATTTCTAGTGGTAGAAAAACTCAATGATGTGGATAATATTATACAGATGACAGAAAAGGGAACACAACGAGTGTTACATCACAAATTAAAACCTTACACAAGAACTAAATTGGGCAAAGAAAGCAGGGGAAAATACATCGAAATATTGACATTTTTTACATGGGGCATTCATTGCATTTTATGTTGCTAATCATGATGTGTTAAATATGTACTAGAGAAATATACGCTCATTACCTTTGCATTTTTCAGTGCCATGACTGAGAAAGCAGAGACGGACTACCACAAGCAAGGACCAATTTACAGTTGCTCTAGATGCATTTTGTTGAGGATGAGACACCAAATATCAAGACATGTTGTGACAAACCATGTAGGCAAGGAAGATGTACCATTTACATGCACAGGATGCAATAAAATGTGTTTAGAGATGGAAGAAATGAAAAAAACACATCAACGACAGACATTTAGGGAGAATAGCTTTCGGGTACATTCAAGGGAATGGGGAGACCTATCAATTAAAAGCCGAATGTGCCACAACTTTAGATCGGCAAAAGTCAGTCGAGTTCTATATGGAGAAAGCAAAAGAGACCAAAGATGTTATAAATGATGACAAAAGTAACAAAGAGAGTAAAAGTAAGGTGGTACATATGCAAGATGTGTTCGAATCTCTGGTGAATTTTCGAATGTTTTACAACAAGTCAATGAGCTTGCAGAGATGCACATCGCCATGGCGGCAATCACGGAGAGAAAATCCGAGTGTTGCCCACTTGAGATCCACCCAGATGACAAGGAACTGTCAGATTTACTTGATCCAGTGTCAATATGTCCAACCAAAATGCTCAGGGCACCATCTGTCCTGTCCATATCATCTTCTTTCTCTTCTTCGATCTCTTCATCAGCATCATCTATTAGATCTGCATCACTTATTAGGAAGCCCCAAATTACATTTACTTATATCGCCACCAACACATAATCTATTGCCACTATTCCTTCTCAGCCCTCCAATCAATTTACTCCAGATCATGACCATGAATCAAACTGTACACATTATTTCACATGCTATTAAACTAGAACTTAGTCCACTATCGAATCAAATCATGGCCACGAATTCTAATCTGACCTAGGTGGCAGGAATATTCAAAAGGCAGGAACATAAGCTTTCGGAAGTTAATAGAAACATTGATTTTCAGCAGTTTAACAGCATCTCGAATGTCCACGACCATATATTATTTAAAAGAGGCTACTAAGAAAAACGTTACGCTTGACTGATTTCATGTTCCATCCCGCCTATTGTAATATCCCTCTCAAACCGTATCATTGTTACCAACACTTCCGCACAAAGTAAAAATATATATGGCGACAAGGGGTCCCCTTGTCGGCGGCCTCGTGAGTAAAAAAAATAATCAGAAATATTTCCATTATAAAGAACACAAGTTGAGATATTACAGTACAGAGTGTGAACGAATTGTATAAATATAGGTCGAAAATGAGGTTTTGGGTTCGCCAGCTGTTTGCTGATAGGGAGACAAGTGGCGAGTTTAAGCGAGTATTTCTTTTCATAAAGGACAAAGACACAAAATTGTTTAAAAGGTAAACACTTGGGAATAAACAATGGCACAACCAAATTATTGTGAGAAAAACACAAACAGTTTTTTGTTCAATAGACAATAAAAATGTATCTTAATTATGGAGTTTAATCTACAGTAGCCAGATAACATGGACATCGTTACAGAACTGAACCTTATTCCGATACCATTACCAGTACAGTAAGAACTATATATGTTAACTGTATGCTAATAAATAACACGGACACGACCAAAAATCTGTCCCAGTTAATCAAATTCACGAATTAAACGTTTCACATCTACGTGAGAATGGATAAAGAAACATTTGACTTGTTAATAAGTCTGTTGCAGCCAGTTCTCCATAAAAAGGGAGGGAACAGAAGACAACCAATTTCAGCAGAGGAGAGACTTGTGCTAACGTTAAGCTATTTGGCTACCGGCAGTTCACAGGCATCTCTTATGTTTTCATTTTGTATTGGAAAATCCATCATAAGCGAAATTATAAAAGAAACGTGTAAGGCAATTTGGGATATTCTGTTATATTGAATTACAGATTGTCTCGGGCAAGCTGTCGTTGGAAATTCATTTGGAATTTTATCCGCAAAGTGGAGAGTGTTAAGGCGTCCAATTATAGCTGCAGTGGCAAATGTTGATCTAATTGTAAAAGCCACAACGTGTCTCCATAATTTTCTAATCAAAACCACAGCAGCTAACGATATGCCACGAGGAAGTGTCTATGAAGAGATATGTGGAACAGTGCGACATGGTGACTGGTGGGACACTATGAAAGGGGACAGATGCCTCCTCAAAATGTGTCACATAGGTTGTAATAACCCCAGCTTCAAAGCAAAAGATCAGAGGGACTTTTAATGCACATATGTAGTTCTGATGGCTCAGTTTCTTGACAAAATGCATATGCAACTTATGCACCAAATTATTAATTGGTTCTCATTTATGGCATAAAAAAGCGATTGTTTGATTGGGATTTAAGCCCACCTCCTCATTTTCCCTCCCACCCCACACACATACATGCGATTTGAAATGGTAATTAATTTTCAAAATAAGTAGACATGATTAATTTTTGCCCGACGTTTTTTAATTTCCTGAAACAGAAAAAAGGAACCTTATAAAGTATGTGAGATGATAAGAAGACACACAAAGTTACTGCATTTGCAATTACTAAGAGACTTATTGGTTAAAGCTATTTAAACTCCACAATTAACATGTTTGATCTTGCTTGTTTGAGTCTGGGTTTGATGTCGTTAGTAAGGTTATTTCATTCATATGATGGTGTGCCACTCGAGCAGGAGAAGGAAATCACCACTGGAAATACACAAAGTAACAAAAGTCCTGACCTGCATATGTTAATTACCCTCAAGCAATGTCACACAGACAATTTCATTGTGACTGATACTGTGGCTTGAAACATGAGGGCATATAAAATTGAATTCTTCTAGATTTTCCTGAAATAATATAAATGCACAGCAATTACTTGTTGCAAATTTCTTGGTTACTTCAAATTTTATATTTGAAAGCTGGCAATTCAAACATTTGTCTCAGATGGCCAGGGTTAGTTTTTGTGTGTCCTTTACGGTGTTTTTTTTATTGAACATTGTTAGTAGGCTTTTTGCAGCATTGTGAACTTTTTATGTACAATTGTTATCCTCTACTGGAAACGGGCCTTACGGCGAAAGAAATGCCAAATTGTGAAGTCAATCGCGCTGATTGAAGGTCTAATACGATAGTTATATCTATGAGGCAACGTGCGCCTAACGTCACATATCACAACACTTATCCGCATAGGGACTTGTTTATGGTGACGTTACGCTAGTTGTGTATTTGTTACGTCACGTTCCATTGACGATCGACCGACAAGTCGTTAGTTCTAACCAGATGTTTGCTAAGCCGATGTAAATGTACCACAAGACTTTACGTTCTCTAAAATGAGTGGCGACACAAAACCCGGACCAACAAAGAGTTTCAGTCCGTCTACTGTATGACAAAAACCGTGAGCTGAGGAGAAGCTTGTTAGAAAGTGTCATCAATACAAAGATACCATTTTCGATTAGAATACAAATAATATATTAATACCTTATGCATGCTGCCTTTATTCAACACCTGGGTTATTGTAGTTTTGAACAACACAAACATGTTGATAATTGTTAGCCTGTACCAAGACAAAACATGGGCCTTGGAGTATTGAGTGATAATCTTGACTAATCCGCTCAGCTTATACTTCCGTATCTGTATCGAGTAATGGGTGATAATCTCGGCTAATCCGCTCAGCTTTCACTTCCGTACCTGTATCGAGTTGCACTTTTAGATAAAACCATAGTCTAAAGTACGGTATTTTAAAGAGAACGAGGTATGGTTTATGACATTGAAAAAATAACCTCAAAATTCAAACTACAAATAGTTACATTTTCTCTTCCATAATTGTATCAGCGTTACTTGTAGATACAATAAAACCGCTTAAGGTCTTGTTGGACATATTGGGCATTAACAAAATACCCTCACATTTGTTAATCCTTTCTATTTAAAGCTAAACATGCCAAATAAACATGTGTATTAAACAAAAATGTCTGACTACCTAAAATAATAGGTAATTTTGCTTGTTTTTTTTTATATAGAGACAGATAAAAAAAAAGATAGAAATGGACATAGAAAGAGTTCCTGATTTTAAAGCTCTTTATATACCTTGTTCTTAAAAGTTTTCCGAAAGAAGTATCTTGGGTTTTTATACAATTTCCTAAGGTTAGACTGACAAATACGGTCTTAGTTAAATGAATATTCGATAAAATAAACTTCTGCATCTTTACCAAATTTACATATTTGTATTCCTGAATGTTTCCAAAAATATACACATACATAATATTCCACCATATATTCAATAATGCATACATGTAAGATTTATTTTTGCTTTATCAAAACACCAACATTTATTTCAATTGTTAACGTGAATGTTAAGATAATTGATTGGAAAAGTTTTTAATAATTACTTTCAACAGGCTATATGGTCCTTGACAACATTTTACGTGTTCTACGTCTTCGAGTAGTTGTTATCTTTTCTAATATATAAAATGGTCTTCTTAATCCAAGGCTGTTAAAATCTTCAATATTAAGAATTATGATTGTCCATTTTTTTTTAGCTATCTGGACTTCTACAACAGAGAAGGTTAAAGACACCACAGAGACGGCGACGGAACACCAGTATCTGCCGGAGAGTTCGGAAGAAGCAACCACGGAGTCAGCGAAAGGTCCATCTAGGTAAATAACGACGACGACTCGGGCCTCAATGACATCTTTTCCTGATTATGTGAGGCTACAAACGAAAGAATACAGAAACAACACGACAATAATATTAGCCAGGAATGTGAGAGCCGTTAGACAAGATATCATCGTTGATCAACACAGAAATCGGCAACAAACCAGAGAAAGCATTCTGAATAAAAGACGATTTCAGCATAAAGAAGCCACAATCAGCGAAAGGTCCATCCAGGTAAATAACGACGACGACTCGGGCCTCACTGACATCTTTTCCCGATTATGTGAGGCTACAAACGAAAGAATACAGAAACAGCACGACAATAATGTTAGCCAGGAATGTGAGAGCCGTTTGACGAGATATCATCGTTGATCAACACAGAAATCGGCAACAAAACAGAGAAAGCATTCTGAATAAAAGACGATTTCAGCATAAAGAAGCCACAATCAGCCCTGACAACGTAATGGACATTCTAACTGAAATGTGAAATTAAAAATCTCTGGACGGACCCCGAAGGTAGTTAACTGACCGGGGAAAAAATTGTCTCGGGGTTGTACTACAGATTGTGGCACAACTGAGCGAAAGCGGCATTGTATAATCAAGATTATTTTTAATTATTTATTTCGTCAAAATATATAAAACATGTAAGTAGTATGGAGAGAGCAACTCAGCGCGCATTTGTTGTTACATAATAAGGAAGGGTACTACCTTATCAAGTACTAATTGTTTACTACATAAATGGTAGTGTTGAATGAGGGTTATGCAATGCTTGTGGCGTTGTAAAAATGTGCCATTACGTCAATATTTCTTGTAAAAGTGTCTCCTGGCGTCATGAAGTTAACGTCACAACAGCGACATAAGGATGATTGAGTTATCTCCCTTAGTAACACATCACCAACATGGCGGACGTACGTAAGTTATAAAGGGCGCTGTGCTGCGATGTAGGCTACATCCGGGCATTTCAGCTAGTATTTGCTATACATCGTAAGAAAGGGTTGTTACCTATCATGTAGTGGGAAGCAGATTGGTAATAGCGCACGAGAGCGTGTGACTAAAACAGAAAGGGGTGACACTAGGGCTGTCATGGGGTGGTGTGGGTGTCTTCCTGTGATGCTTTGTGCGCCGTTTTGGGGAAATCTAGGTCATTTGGGCTAGCATTTGCTATGACATCATAAGGAAGGGTTGTTACTTATCATGTAGTGGAAAGCGGATGGGTAACAGCGCTGGACTAAAAAAAAGGGGTAACCCTAGAGCTGTCATGAGGTGGTGTGGGTGTCTTCCTGCGATGCTTTGCGTGTCATTGTGGGGGAAATCTACATCATTTGGGGGCCGTGGCTTAGTGGTTTATAAAGAGCACGCTTACTGAAGCCAACTTCGATGTACTGTTCACAGGATCGAGTCCGTCGGTCGACCCTCAGGTATATGAGGGAGTCACACGATGTGGCTCCGGCAATCGCGGGGGTGGTTTTTACGAAGTTTCTTCCCGGTTTCCCACCGTAATTAGGCCAGGAACATTGTTAGGTGGACAATCCTTCGTCATATTAGTGAAATATCATTGAGTACGACGTTAAACCCCAATCAAACAAACAAAACAAACATCATTTGGGCTGGAATTTGCTATGGTATCTTAAATAAGGATTGTTACTTATCATGTATAAGGAAGCGGATGGGTAACATCGCACGACTGACTAAGGGAGGTTTGACACTAGGGCTGTCATGGGGTAGTGAAGGTGTCTTCTCGTGTTGCTTTGTGCGCGGTAAACTCGCGAGAGTTGACGATATGTGACGACATTTGACATGGGGTGCTGTGGGGTCACAACAATGGCACGAGGAGTGATCTCCCTTCGCTACACATCGCCAACATGGCTGTCACAGGATGTCTGAACGGAAGCGATTTAAGAGTGGCTTATTGTTTAAAATGAACTGCATATCTCATGTTAGCTATATTCAAGTTGAAACAGATAAAATTCAAACTGTGATTGTAGCTGTCTCCTGATAATTTAGACAACGGATTACCCTCATATAATTGGACTTTATTCACAGCTATTTATGTTGTGAACATGGGGGCCGTGGCTTAGTGGTTAGCAAGCACGCTTACTGAAGCCAACTTCGATGTACCGTTCACAGGATCGAGTCTGTCTGTCACACTATGTGGCTCCGGCAATCGCGGGGTTGGTTTCTTCCCGGTTTTCCACCGTAATTAGGCCAGAAACAGTATTAAGTGGACAATCCGTCGTCATCTGGACCCCTGCTAAAATTGACTGAAAGTTGGCGCCCCCCCCCCTTCCCCCTGCCCCCATACACACATCCACACCCAACGTACGTTTGCACCAACTCCCATATTAACACTTTTCTCTCAGTTTATCACTGATCAGGTTGATTTGCTCTTTGAAAGGCTGGTCTTGCCAGTGATTTGTCTACACGTATTCGTCAAATGAGATGGATGGCGAAAAGGAAATCTCTAAATTATACTTTTGATATTTAAACGAAGTCGGTAGTGACAAAGCTAGTCATTGATAAAAGAAATGTTATTGCTTGCACTAAAATGAGAATTCCAGCAAAAGGTTATAAAAACCATTGTGAAGAAATTAATCATCTATATAAAAAAATTCAAAACGAAGCAAACAAGGAGACTGTAGTAACTGTTCTCATCTCAAAGACAGCATGGCTTTACAAAAGGACTCCTTTACAAATCGACGTGATTGGATCGAAGATCTGAAGGTTAAGGGATTGGTGAAGCCTATCCTGAAGATATTCGACTGCTTTGATGAGCCACTGTTTGTGAGCACATGTACAAGATTGTTATAAGTTTAACCTGCACATGATGTGGTCCAACATTAAGTGGTTATACACGTATGGGATATGGGAACACCGTCACATGACAAGTAATATATCACATCTGTGTGATTTCAATGCTGGGTTTTTGTCTTAGATAGCTTAGCATTAAGCAGAGCATTTCCATTGCATTGTAGCTACATTGGAAGTTATTAATATATAAATGCAGGAGTATGTGGTAGCAGGATTTATTATTGTGTTGTTAGTAAAGATGTATTGATATGCTGATGTATCGTTATATATAAACGAATAGGCCTACAGATTGTTTTTTTAAATCGGTCATATGTTAATATCGGGCTGTATGAAAAAGTTCAATTGTCACCTTGTAAAACGTTTGGAACATTTGGAAAACGAATAGATATTGTTACATTGAGATATGTATGGCATGGGTTAATATCGCACTGTTTGAACAAGTCCAACTGTCAATTTTATTCTTGTCAAGTTTTAACTGTTGACGATTTTTGGAAAACGAATAGAGATGGTTACATTGAGATATGGCATGGGTTAATGTCGCACTATTTGAACATGTCCAACTGTCAATTTTATTATTGTCAAGTTTCAACTGCTGACAAAATTTGGAAAACGAATAGAGATTGTTACATTGAGATGGGTCATATCTTTATTGAAAATATGCAATGAAAATAACAAGTTTAGGTCGAAAAACAGTTGTCTTTCCTTTTAATATTGGGCTGAATGAACAAGTTAAACTGTCACCTTGTAACTTTTATTATGGCCAAGTTTTAACTGTTGGCGATATTTGGAAAACGAATAGAGATTGTTACATTAAGATATGACATGGGTTAATGCCGCACTGCTTTAACAAATGGCCTCTTTGTCGCTAAAAATAATGTCTTGCAAATTTAAATTTATTTTAGGTGGCAAACAGACAGTTTACTGCCTGATCAGGTACAGTTCAAGTGATAAACAATACATATTTACCATCTAAACACTAAGACAAACTATACACAAAAAAGGTGTTTTAAAGTTATGTCTGCTCAATTTCGTTGTTAACGCGTTGATCCCGTTTTCAACATATATAACACTATGCAATTTCTAAACCATATGTTTAGGATGGAAAAATTGACCGTATAGCCTGTAAATTTACACTATATGCCATTTAGATTTTAAACGCTCTAAAGGTGTTTCAAAATCATGTCTCTGGAACGTTTATACGCCATTTTAAACCTAAACAATTCTTTTTACTGTGTACTAATTCAATCGTTAATGTACTGATAAATGGAAATTAGCTTCTGCACACAAATATTTAAATCTGTGACACAATAAAAACAAGGATGAAATACTCATATCCCTATGTGTATTACTATCCCTATTCAATACAATGATAAACGTTGTGACTGACGAGAGTTATAAAGGTGGCAGTGTTAATAGGCCTTGCATTGTGGAAAGTAATACACATGCTAATCAGAAGCACACTACTACAGTCCAACAAATACACTATTAAAAGTGTATTTTAGTATAAAATATACTGAAACGAAACCTACCCCATCAAATCCTAAATGCAACAAATTTACATGGAAAATTTAAAAAATATAAAAGTCCGAAATTTTTAAATAGCAAAAGGCACCAGTTGAGGACCTGATTAATGTCTGTAGCAAGTTTCGTGGAGAAATATTTTACGGTTTTCGAGTTCTGCTCCGGAAACGAAACTCTGACCGACAGACGGACGGACGGAAAGCACCCAATCTTATATCCCCCACCCACTTCGTGGCGGGGGATAATAATGCACACACCACACTGTACGTACGTGTTCTAAAGTAGATGTAGTTATCTTTTATATATATATAAAATTGTTTTGTTAATCCAAGGGCGTTTCAATCGTCAATGTCTGGAATTATGATTGTCCATTTTCAGCTTTCTGGAATTCTACTGAGACGACGATCGATCACTGTAATCTGCCGGAGGGTTCGGCAGGACAGACAACATGGGCAAGAAGTCTGCGGAAGACCCTATCGGGTAATGCGGGGGACACACGGGCGATTATAATCGCCCGATCGCGGCGATTCTACCAATCGCTGAAGCAATCGCCACGTGTGTTCAGGTCAGCGACAGCAATTATGATCGCTGAAGCCAGTCGGCCGACCAGTCGCTCGGATCAAACATGTTTGATATTATCGGCCGATTTGTAATC
>JAVFBX010186058.1:0-13929 GCA_034783855.1 Mopalia kennerleyi | reverse complement strand
ATGGATAAAAAATAAAAGTTCTGTTCCTTAGAATTTAAGTCTTGACCTGTTCATAGTTTCTAAAATAATTGCCGAGGATATTTCATTTTTTCCTCAGCAATTTTTTTGCCGAGGAAAATATTCCTAATTAGCAGGGTTGGGGTAAGAGTTCAATGTAAACAGGTCACAGCACTATAGTGGACATTTCTGTTGTCCACTTATAACTTGAAGTTGACTTCTCAGCCAAATTTGAGTAAATTATTTATCTCGTAATTATTGCTCATTTAATTAAATGCTCTCAAAAGGCACCATTTCATCAGGTAAAATCATTTTTTTCTTCGCTTCAGATTGTCCAGCCCCTGCACATTATTTCAAAGCCCTCCAGCTGAAATATCCTAGAGCTGCCACTGTTAATAGATTTTTACCTGCAGCTGGATATTTGTCTTTCAGCTTTCTCATACATCTAATCGATACAACAATTGATTGGAGTTTTACTTTGGGCTATCGATTATATAACTCAAAAACGGAGTGTCAAACCATTATATCTATAACTATACTTACTGAGGGTAAAATGTATAAAAGTATCAACTCTTGTCAGTTTATATAAATTGGTCTCCCCATAGATGAGTATGTATAGGACTGTAGCACATTCTTTCTTCTTTTTGCACCAAACCTTATCACCAGTTTTAACTCATCCTATGAAAAAAGGTTTAATGATTGATTGCTCTGGTGAGCTGGTCCATTGCCATCCACTCCTGTGACAATTGCTCATGCAACACTTGCCATGTACCACTGTACTATAATTTGTGTTAAATTCTGACATTTTGAGATTTAAAATAAATACTGCAGATTAAGAATTTTACAAAACTTTTCATGAGAATGACAACAGATTGCTGTGTAGGCCTTTTTTCCAAAAATTTGCAGTGTGAACAGGATTTATGCAAACCATAATATAGTATATTTTCAAGAAATATGAAAATTTCACAGGACCAATTGTTACTAGGGCAATTGCCACTGAAGCAATTGTTGATTGAGCAACAATCCAATTATTTGTCACTAGAGAAACTGTAGATGGGGCAATTGTCAAGTATCAACTAAACAAAGCGTTTTGTTGTTGAAAACTAATGTTCCTTCTTAACATGTACTAGGGAAGACTGTATTCCTGTGCTTGAAATATATTGGCTTTAGCCAGATGGCCTTTAGAATTTGAGCTTACTTAGTTAAAATGCTTTATATCCAGTATAAATCCCAGCTTAAGTCTTCACTTTCAGTAATGTTTTTCTATAAAACAAATTAGTTTGAAATTAGTAAAATCACTAAGTGTCACAATCAATCTTCAAGTTCAGCAACAAAGGCTGAATTATTGAAATAAGATAAATCAATATTTATCTAATTTAAAGCTGTGTGGACAACAATGAGTCTCTAGATCTGGTATAAAATGTGACAGTGAATTTAGTGCACCACTGGTAAGGAGCAGGATGACCTGTGTAGTGAATGGGTCAGTGATAAAGAAAAGCTGTTAATTCCCACAGTGCACACTTCAAGCCAATAAGCGCCATTGGCAACAAGACAGGGATACCTTCACTAACACACCCATAGTGCTGAATACCATCAGAGTAAAAGCCCAATTGAATCATCCAGTCCTGGTCAACCATATTACTTAATGAGTTTGGTGACGCACTTTGCCCACAGTCCAATAATCCACTTAATGCTGGAGGAAATCCAGTTAGTTCTCAAAGTAACCCTGCCCTCTGTTCAAAGAGATTCTACAAAATGCTTCAGAAGGAAGAACAAGGTTGACTCATTCACCATGTCCAGTTAAGAAACTACTCAACATAAACAGTCTATAACCAACTGAAAAAGGGATTATTAGGGACTTAGACCTTTCACAAAAGTTTCCCTGGATTAGATTGGAATAGGGCTAATGTGAGAAAACGTAAAACAATCAGTATCATTGAGTGTCGTTTATTTAAAAGATGTTGTTACACTAAACTGTGATATAATTTAATGGCTAGTATGTTTTCTTTATGGAATCAGGATAAATAACTAACACAATGCTGTAGCCTACTGGGTGGTTGTGACATTGTACATTAACTGTAAAATTGGCCTGGCTTACATCAGAAATGCCCAATTCCACCCTGGTCAATTAAAGAGACTGTCAGATGCCACAGACTGTCCAATTTATTTTGTTTTCACACACGGATGTTAATTGTTGATGAAAACAAGACTGAAGCAACAGAACAAAGGTCATCAATACCTTGTCAACTTTAATTAAACTCTTGGTGAATCTGAAGCGGATAATACTGAAGTAGAATCAGATTTAAAGTGGCTGTAATTTTTTAGACACATTGTGCAAAAGGGAGAGAAATTATAGAATTCTGACTTAGTCTGAGAGGGTGATGGAGTAAGACAGGGTTGATCACCATGGTTACGAGACAGCAGATGGTGGCAGCCATGACAGGTCCCTCTCGAGAACTCAAGTCGTCACAAGGGAACATCAATCCAAAACAATAGCAAAGAAATTTTATGCATGTCTGAATTAACACGTGATGAAAATTCATGTCAGGGAAGGTGAACTTTTCATTGTGTCTCTCCAACGAATGAAAGCCGAGCACTTTCTGGACACTGAGACAGTATGAGTGATGCAAAGTGGGAAGTACTCCTTCCCCTGTCTCTAGGGGCAGAACATTTCTGACAGCTCGTTAGCTTGGCACAATGTCAATTTATTCGTTTTCAATGCACCACTAAAGATGATAAAGAGAAGCGAGAAGGGTTGTAGAGACCAAAGTCAACTAACTTTACACTATTTCTCATATTACCCAGAACTGGGTAAACCAAGTGCAGTAACTTTGTCAGCTTTCGTTTCTGATACTATCAGATGACAGATGCAAATGAGATTTTAAATCAGATCCCCTCAGCTGAAAATCCAATCCAGACAAGCAGAAAAAATTATCAGACAAAATTTTTGTAAAGAAGGCATAAATCAAAGACAATGTGGATTGGCTTAAGAGATTAGAAAATGGCCCACTTTACAATGGGAATGTTTGCCCAAGAGACTAGCATAGATAATCTGGAAAGGACATTAGGATAGAAATCACAATGGGAGATTGAATGTAAGGGATAAGAGGAAGAATAGCAGATATCAGTTAATAAACTCTTCACACAAAGAAAGAGGCACTATCTCATGAAGGCCCATAGAAATGACTCAGCAAAAAGAAGTCATCCTTGCCTTATCCCAGCAGTATCTTTGGACTAGTTCAACATTTCCATACAAGATTCCAGAATTCAGATCAAGGGATCTTTAAATTTATCAAAACATCTGTATAAAATGTCATACATTAATGAATTTAAAAAAAACAATTAAAAATAACTCTGAGGTGGTATTAAAGTACCTATGTTTTTCTTCTAAATTTATAGGCTTGTTATAAAGTGCATAATTCGAAACAATCCTGCTTAAATTAGTTTTGCTTTTTGACTTTGCATGATCCAAATAATGGCTATCACAAGGTACATGTAGCCAATATATCATCTTTGCTTTGACTTGAGCATTTTGGATTGTTTTATTTCAAATGAAGATCTAATTTTTGCATCCATCTTGTACAAACCTTTCTGTGTGAAATTTTGGTGATACATTTGTGGCTGTCTGTTTTGTAATGTTGTGATTAACTTGTGTCAGTTCCCCAATGTCACAAGCAGCTGTGTTTCTCTCACCCCAACAGATTTGGATTGCCCACCCACCCGGCCACATGGCGTATGCTTTATACCCTGCAGGGGGTTTTGTGCCCAAGTCAGCTTAAAAAAGGATGGGTGGTTGACAGCCATCATCCGCATTTCAAATCCAACCAGCAGTATTGTGAGGTGCATCCAAAGACTTGCCAAGACAATCTGCCTTGTGAAAATTGCCTGATCATTCAACACTACAAGAAACATTAACGTTTACATAATATTGGAGTATTCAATATTGGTCAACACATTATAATCCTGGACATCAGCAAATCTCAATTTTGCCTTGAGATTTTGTTAAATAGTCCAATCAATTTACATGTAGTCATTCTTATATAAAAAAAGTTCAACTTCAGCATCTAATGAAATATTGTTGAACTTTAAATTTTTCTTTACATTTTAAAAAAACACAAGCAACCTATTCACCAAAAGATAATTTCTGGATACTTGTCATTAGTTGAATTTAAATAAACCAGATAGTCTCTAATCCAACTGAAATTAAAATCAATAACACAGTACATATAAGATTAGTTAACATTGCAGATAATATACACCCTGTGATGAAAAAAGTGCATTTTTCTATATATTTTTTTATTACTTGTGTACTTATTAAAATAGAAGGTGCATTCCTTCTCTCATGTAGCCAATCACATAAATTTCATTAAAATCTAAAGAAGGTGTAAAAAAGACAAATGCACTCATTCAAAACACATGAGTTTTGATAATGAAGCCATTAGCCTTTTGATGGAACCGAAAACAATGGAATGATTGGAGAAAAGCCAGAGATATTAAACCTTCGCTGTTACATCCTTTCTCCGTAACAAACCAGCGGATGTGGCAAGTCTTTCTCTACATGCTTCATTTCAAGGCTCATTAATATTTTAATCAATGGACTGCAGTGAGAGACAAACGATCGGCAGACAACAACCCAGCCACATGTGAAGGCTAAATCTTAAATAATAGCTAATTTAAAACCATTGCTGTAATTAAAATGTTAACAAGTTTATGGAGACTGCAAATGGCAGATTGCCCATTAATTATTCGGAAATGAAAAAATATCACATTTTAAGACTAGCCAATCAAATTGATTCGATTTAAACCTGACCACATTTATCAGAGGTATTATAACTGTTATTTAATACCGTAGCAACAATAAATCATTATTAAATCACACTGTCACATTTTTCAGTTTCTAGTACATAACATTTCATTCAATATTTCCAGTTAATAAACTAAAAATAAGAAACCCTCTGACAACATTCCTTAAAATCAAGTCAAGGTCGGCCTTTTCAGATTAACAAATAATGAATTTGAAAGCCAGTGGAACGAGTCATAAATGAGACATGATTCATTTTGTTGTTGATTGATTGTTGTTTACCAGAGTTAAATGTAGATGAACCTAAGACTGTGTTGGCTTTTAACATAGTGCTTTACAGTACTACGGACATTAGTGCCAGTTTGAAGCTTGCAAGGCTTTAACATAGTTCATTACAGTACTACAGACATTAGTGCCAGTTTGAAGCTTGCATCAGGGCTTATACAGACGCCCGTCCACCTGTCCAAATGGACACCTTGAAGTGAACAATTGCCTCATTTGGACACCCTGTGTTAAAGAACTTTTACATGTTGAGATAGAAAAACTGTCAAAATTGGACACTCAGTTGCCACTTTTAAAAGTGAAGCAAACGGCCATTTTGGACATCATACTTTTGATTTTTGGCAAAGCCTCTGCTTGCAGGTTTTTGGACATCTACTAGCATGCCTTATATCATTTATATGTATATGAACGTATTTGGCCTGGGTTTAATATGTGTAGGTGATTTTTTGTCCATACTTTATACATACTGGTACTAATAGCGTCTGTGTTGTTTATAAGAATAGATTCTACATTCAACAAACAGCGGTGCTTTATAACAGTATTTTCGTTATTTTGGTATAACACTTTTTAGTTTGAACATATTCTAGTTTGAAAAGACTTTATAAGCGTTTTACATAATTGAATTTCTTCTGTACAAATGTGATTGTTAGAGCATTGGTTCCAAGAAACATTAGTGCTTTTTGGCCTTTATTATTGTGTCATTTTTTTGTCAAATCTCGTGAAACCACCCAGAATTTCATATCTCTGAATGAGTAAACTGCTTATGGTGAATTGAAGCTGAATCTGCAGACAATTTCTGATTGTAAATGATATCATCCCATGTTAAACTTCCATAAAGTGCATCATTAATGATACAAAATGTTTGCCATTGCATAAAAGTGTGCCCTGGTTATAGCTTTCTCTGAAATAAACAGATGAAAATGCTTTTTAAGATTTGTTATGTTATTTGGTAGGTGGAAGTTTAACCCTTTGACTTGAATAACAAAAGAAAAAAATTAGGGCACCGCTCAAGGGTTGCAAGATATGCATGCTGCAAGTTGTTGGAATGGTACCACCAATCAGGCAGAAAGTTGTTGTTTTTAACCTCCAAAGAGGCAGGAACCTGTTGGCTTTGTCACCTCTAATAGGTAACAAGTTTATACTTTCTCACCTCAAGTGAAGTGGGGAAGTAGAAAAGATGGAAGTGATGGAAGTTTGACTGATAAGATTTCAACAATTAAACGGTTTATGGAACATTTGTGCAAAGTATAAGCTTCTTCACAGTTTTCGTTTTAAAGTAATGGCCCAGACAATAATGTGGACAGTGCCATAATATAATATGTCCACTTTCTTCAAAAGGTGGCGTATACAAACAAAGCAGATAGTTAAATTCTCGACTAGGTTTATACATGTTATAATGCTTTCAGCCCATTTAGCCATACAACCGCCTACCCCTTTTTCAACTGAATATCAAAAAATAGAGATCAGTTTATTTTTTTTTTTTACAAATGCACAGACATGATTTTAGGAAAAATGAATGATGATAAAAAAACTATTATGTAATACGAAAATAGAAATAAGCAGCTCTGGCCTTTCTCCACTTCGCTGATTTTTTTTATGCCAATCTTGTGAAATTTCATAGAAAAAAAGCTTTTATTTTAGATTTAGTGCCAGTTTACTCTGCGAGGATGTTTTTTTTCCCCTTTCTTTATATATCAGCCTTTTTTCTCTAATACTTATATATAGTTTAACTAAATCCAAAACAGTTAATATTGGGGGCTCCTTATTGTAGAAAAATGTATCCGGTTACCACTCAAGGTGAATTAAGTAAATAAAAATATTTTGCCTTCTTTTTTGAACAATGATGCCATTTGAAAACTCCGAAAACCCTGTTAGATAATTGTTATGTCTGTAACCTTTAGACTTTCGGTAGGATGAAAGGTCATCATGCCATCATTACATGTACTGTAAATTTCAGAAATATTTATTTTGCAGACCGTAGAAATAAATTATTACTATTTATGGCTAATTCAGAAATACCTAGTTTAGGTATCATTACTACATCACGCATACAATGTAGCAAAAAAATTAATTTGTTATTGTAGCACATAAACACACTAACAAACTCATTAAATTATTCACAATTTAAATGCTAAAATGATCTGAATCATTCATACACTAATTACCTTTTTCTTACCCAAAACAATAGAAATGCAGTTGTTCTGTTATATTTGTTGTGATCATTCCTAAGAAGCAGAATAGTACACAAGGCTAATCAAGAAAAACAAGGCCTGTCAGAACAATTTCTGGGATGTCTCTCCTATATCTACAGAAAACATATTGCTTAATTCAGTGCAAAAAAACTTTGGAATAAAATGTAAAACAATATACCAAGCAGTTGTCTTTCATCTCAGACTTCAAAACACCACCTTAATCAGCAGAAATAAGTTAGCCTACAGTATCTGTTCTGTTGTGAATTAATTATGTCAATTAGAGTTAAGTAGTCTACAATATGTTAATGATACATAGCTCTATTAGCCTATCAGTTAATTATGTTATGTAATTATGAAGCCAAAGAGATAATACAGGCTCATGTAGTTATTTCTACAATGTCAATGGTCTATAACCAGCATAACAGTAACAATCATTAGACTCAATTAACACCAAACAAATGAGCTAAGGCTTGAAGTGCAAAACAAAACATTTTAAATTTAATTGTTATTATGTCTGTAATCCGGTTTTAGGACATGTAATTACTTTATGCTTATTATAAAAACAATAAATATAAAATTTAAATAATTTATGCAGCATCATAAAATGTCAAATACAGTAATCAAATTTCAAATAAAACGGACTAAAACCTGCCCTTTGAAGTTTTATACGAGGCTGTTTTATTAACTTGGTACATGTAGGCTACAGTTTATTCAGTTTATTGGTAAAGTGTATCAACATGAAGCACACCATATTTTTTTTAAATTGTTAAAAACAAAGCTGCAGAAGATCATTTGCTGTTAATTGCATGAATTTTGCAGAAGTACAAAAGCCTGACTGCCACATACAAAATATCTGGCCCATGACTACTGCTCATCTACCTTTCGTCCTCATTTCCCAATCTTTTTATCACCACAGTAACACTTCTGGCAATGATATGACTTTCTTGATACCACCGGGCCAATGTCCAAATCTCAGAAGAACCCGGACATTATCAAGGAAGAAAGGTACATGTTCCCAATTAAGGTGATTTGATATAATCTGGAAGAAACTCAGAAAGGTACCTTCTCATGGATCTTTGCTAGAGAAGTGTTTTATTTGCAGTTCTTCATTACAACCCTTGGTGACCACAGCCATCATCTAAGCTATTTAATTGTGATGATCCATGCACATTTATAAGTAAGATATTTTCCAACAGATTTTGATCCTTTTAGAAAACACATGATTGCTCAGCCATGTGTTGCTTGGGATAAAACCATTGGTTTATAAAAAACTTTATTTCTTATGTGTATCTATTGCTCACTCTTTGAAAACAAATTGTCATGGAGTATTAACAGTATAACTGATCACTTTACAGAATTTATTATTGAAGAACTGCACCCAAATGACTCAAATGGCTGAATAGTCCATGATTTCAAAAAAAGGATAAAATTTGAGAAAATTGCAATTTCAAAGAAAATGATCTGACTACCAGTACTTTCAAGTAACATCAAGGAGGGAAATTATGAAAGTCAAAAACAGAGATCAATTATACATAGGAACAGGAATAAGCCAAGGAATGATTTTAACCTCTATTGACTTTTCTCCTTGATCCGCTTGATAGTTTTATAGGTTATGAATTACTCAGGGTAAATGAGGTAAACATATCTATAAGTTTGGCGCTAGGCTGAAGCAGATAGAGTTACAAAGATGACACAACACACAGCTATGACAAGATAGCCCTAGCCCCAGATGTCACCACAAAATTGCTGAAATGACTCTGTTTTAACACGTTGACTGCCGGCTACGAGTTATCTCGTAGCAGAGGATGTACTGAATTCTGCCAGGTACGAGTTATCTCGTAGTAAACAAAGACTTGGTAAAACCGCTCATGAGAGAATCTGGAATGCACTACAAGCCTAATTTAGACACTATTGTCTTGATTGATGAGTAAATAAAACAACGATCGTGTATATGTGAACAATAATGTTGTTTACTTTTCTCTTTTTACGTATCTGCATGACAGAAGCTGGTAATGGTGGACGATTTATTCCGTCACACTGCCAGACTACGAGTTATCTCGTTGTCGGGGTATTCCCCTTTCTGTGGTTACTGTGACCTGAATAAAGTTGCGGGAATGGAATATTTCGATGCCATCTATCAAAATCCACGCTTGGCAAATATGACCATTTTAGGACATTTTGACCTAGCAAAATTTGGGTTGCATGTAATAATCTGTTTTTTACCATTAAAACAAATGGCACATAGAATTGATCTGATGAAGTGGAAACATAAAGATAAACTCTTTTCATTTGTTAATAATTTATACTTAAGCTGTCTATCATGTTAACAAATAGTGGCATAATCGCATGTTTTTGTTACATTGCATAGATTGCAGCATGCAAGTTTCAAAAGTCTTTGTTAAATAGTACACTGTAACGAATAGAGCAAAGTCTGAACCAGGCTTAAGAAATTAACAGACATCCAATTAGTCAAATAATGCAGGAATTTGTCTAATCCATTTAATTTTTACGTTTCTTTTTTTTTTTCTCTGCATTGCACATCTGCACAAGGAGAAGAGTGCAGTATGCCATTTCCAAAAGCCGTAGTTAAATAGTAACTAAGACACAGTCACGAAAAACTTCCCAGACGGACACATTGAAAGAAAAGATGTATTAACAAATATCCGAAAAAAACACTATATATGTCCTACCTCTTTTGGGCATGATAAAACTCACTTAAACTGATTTGCTCATCAAAATCTCAGAGTAGCTTAAGAGCTTCATCTAATTCTACAAGTGGAATCCCACAGCGGATCAAAATGTAGGTTAGGACATAATAAGTTCTAGACTATATGGCAGTAGTGTAGTAAATACATACCCTGAAATCTCCATAAATAGTATAGCAGTAACAATGATATCGGAGGATTTTGTCTCTATTGACTGTAGATAATTTCTCAGGAGACCCATGTATCTATCAGGACTTGGCTTGCTGATGTGGTCTTATACGGCCATCCTTTTCACCTGAGATCTGAGACTTATATTATTCACCTTTGACATTTACATAGCGGATATTGAAAAATGATTGCCTATTGATTACATTAAACGTAGCGGGCGAGGCAATGTCACCACCAGCAATACCAGATTAACCCTCACTACATCAGCCAATGTAACCTATCATATTACTTATCACAGAAACGGCTCATATATCCGATACAAAAAACAGAAACAATGGATGTCTGTCAAAATGTTTTCAATAAACTTTCCCTATACAAAAAGCTCCATGCATTATGTTGCTTTTTGTGTACATTTGAAAGCTTGGCCTGGCTTATAAAGTCCAATATTCTACCTGTTTTCAAAGGGTTTTTTCTAAATGTTTATATTAGCTGATGTATATTCTGTGGGCAATATAACCAAACATTAACCAACAATAAATATTTGCAAACAACCTTTTGGAGTTCCTCTGGAATGTACACAAATAAATAAATATGGTAATAAATTGTACCCAAAAAACAATATTTGTCATGTTCCAGACAGTTTCCCACTTATAGTCAATTATTCGCAACACATGGTTCTGACAGACTCTCACAACACAGAATGTTTTTCCCCATCCATTTGTGACATCAAAAGTCAATAAAATGGTTGGCTTATGGACACATATTCTATAAATGTTCTTGCTTTTTTAACCAACATTTCCTACTTCTCACTTATATATACACAAGTAAATGTCATTGCAATCAATAGCAAGGGGTCAAAGCACCTTTATCTGGAGTACAAACTCATTCAAATGAAATATTTAGCGATAGTTTTATTTTGTACAGTATGTCTGAGATCACATTGAGGTTTTTGTTCCAAATATAATCTTTAACACTTTGATTATATAACAACCCTTAACAGTGTTATAATATATAACAAATTCGCATGTACTTGACAGTAGGTGTTAAAGTTCACCAACAGTTCTTTTAACAATATTTTGCCCATTTATCAGTATATATTGCAATCTGAGAGACATTTGGGATTTTAAAAAAAGACTTATGGCATTGAATGATCCCTAACATTATTGTTTGTATCATTGATATATTTATCATTTTATAGGGGATATGTTAAGGATAGTCATTCAATGCTTAAAATATTCTTATAAAGTTTATCTGCTCTTTACAAAAAAACTGCTACTGCATAAACATTTGGGAAGATTTAGTAATAATTTGAGCCTAGCTGGTCATCATTTCCCCTGGTTGAAAACCAAAAATTTTGACAAGTTGTCCTGTGTAGGTATCCCTTGTAAGATGCTAGTCCCTTGCATGCTACATGTAAGTAAGTAAATGGACATGACTGTTATCGGTGACTTCCTCTCACGTTTATTTAAGTTACAAATTTGAAATATGAATTAAAATGAAGATAAACGATTTATTTTGTTTTCATCTAATCTGCCTATCATTCGATGTTAATATAATTTTTGTGGCCCTATTGATAAAATTGTTGGCCTGTTTCATTATTCTTGTTAGACTGGGTTAACAAGTTTACAGGTAGTCCAGGCTGTGTCTCTGTAACACGGACGTCTTGTTTATGTAATCAAAATATTGGCTCAGATACCGGAGACACAATTTAATGACAGGAAAAACTTTCATATCCTATTTCTGTTCAAGGATATATGCTGTCTGTGCTACAGACATTGAAAGAGCCCAGGGCTCCAGTCCAATGAAGCTATGAATGTTTCAGACTACATTTACAAAATATGAGGATTTCATATTTAACAGCTAGTCATCTTTGTTTGCAAGCCACAGTGTAGCTGAAATACCGCTAATGTGGCGTAAAACACTAATCAATCAATCATATTTGTTTGATTTTGCGTGTGTGTTTGATTGGGTTTTTATTCTATACTTAATGTCACTTCACTAATAAAAGCATAGCTAGTAGCTAGTGTCTAGCTGATATGGGTGCAGGAACACTCTCAAGATCACCATCAACAAATAACGATACTTCAACAAATCAGCTTTTTGTCATCCTTCAACACTGAAACAAAGTTGAATTTGTTTGGTTCCAACTCCATGCCAACTGATATATGATTGATTGAATTATTCTCTACCAACAATTCTTGAGAATGTGAAGGCTGATAAGCACCCCTGGAAAAAATGCAAAATTTCTCGCGACCACTAATTTTCAGGTTAAAAATTTCTCACCAGATTCTACATACAGGGATTATGGTTCGGAAAAAATCTTAAACATCATGTACTATAGGATTAACTATTATGCAATAAATTTAACTTTTTTCGGTTTGACATCAATATTGAAGTGGGTTTTATAATAAACAAAATTTGAGAAAAAAAAAAAATTTAAATTTTAAAATTTTTTAAAATTTCTCACCAGAGGTAGGATTTCACGCGACCCACGGTCGTATGGTCGCATGATTTTCCAGGCGTGTGTATCACACCTTAGCTCTGAGAGCCTCATGCAAACAAAACTATCAACAGGGGTTTCTATTCTGGTCTGTAATCTTTGTTTCATGTGAATACAAGGCAGCACCTTAGGTATTTCTTAATAATCGTAACAACAGCACAGTACAAACAAGCTGACGGCAGCATGTGGCCATATAACTTTAGTTCAAAGGATATGCTATGTGTGAAGCAGACATTTTGAAAAGAAATATACACAGAGCTTTTATAATGATCTGCAGAGAAATATCTGTGACTTAATGCGCTTTTTTTTTAAAGAAAAAAATTGTTTTGACTGCCAAGACCTGCTATCCCGTAAACATCTCCTTTGTCTACATCCATTCCAGTCAAATATTTCATTCTTTCTGGAATAATTTATATCCAGGTTATGTGCCAAAACCATAAAAGCAAAAACATGGTTAAAGGAAGTTAATTTTCATAAATCATGAGGAACATTTTCCGCATTTCTATCACAAAACTATATGTATCATAGGAATTTCCAGAGGCTCTGTCAGTTTGGAATGCGGGGGCTGGATAACAGAATTATCAAAAACTACATCAGTCATGTAAATATTAAATCTGAAGGTGGGAGCTAATTTCCTGTGTCTATTTATTATCTATATAGTGCCAGAGTTTCTCTGCATGGATTCCCTCCCTCCAGTTTCACCATTACCCTGTAATTGTCTGTCTGCCAAACCCAATACTCACTTCAACTGCCATCAACTCAAATATATATTCCCTAATAAAATAGAGCTTTCTTTAATGTCTTCTGCGTCGTATTCACGTGGTGTTATATGCAGTCTCTTGGTGTAAAACCACAAGGAAACCTAGTTAAAACCACCCCAATATCGCGTACCAAACTAATGCATTTTTTCACAAATCAAGCTTGCATGTTTACTTCATAAGGCTTTAACATCATACTCAAGAGTATTTCATTTAATACTCGAGGACAGATTTCCACTTCTTAATGTTAATACTTTAACATGATGGAAAACCAGGAGAAAATCTTGTTAAAAAAAAAAAAGAAACTTGGTTAGTTGAAGATCATAGAAGAATCAATAGTTCCAATACAAGGGCCTTTTATTAAAAAAAAAAAAAAAAAATGCTTAATGGAATTTCACTTATATGACGGTTGTGAATCCCAACAATAATTGACACTAGCACAACCATAAAGTTTGAATTGTTTTGATACTCTTAGAAAGTTAAGACAACATTGCTATTCTCCAAAGCCACAGGGTCTGGACATAAG
>JAVFBX010186047.1:0-13929 GCA_034783855.1 Mopalia kennerleyi | reverse complement strand
GATTTGGATTGTGGCCTGTTTTAAGACAGTGTTGTCCGAAAGCTGAAAATTTATATTTGTTTGAAGTTATATTATGTATCTTATAACAAATGGATAGAAACTCTATATACTGAAATAGCCTCTAGTGTAATACTATGTGGTTTTCTAAGCGAAGCATTTCGGGTACTGAGAGTCTGTCGACAGGGGGATCCCCTATCACCATATTTATTCATTATATGTGCAGAAGTTCAGGGCTGGTATTCATAAAGCAACTTAAGTATTTATTAAAGTTAAGCAATACTTAGTAAAATTAAAGCCTTCCGTTTTCCTTTGAAGAAAGTAAAATTTGAAATAATTCAGTTCACTTTTTATAAATTTCACTTATAATTTTTCATTTGAGATCATTAACGGTTCAAGAAAATGGCGTTCATGTACCTAAAATGATGATTTAAAATTGGCTAAGTTTTTCTTAACTTATTTTCATGAATACCGACCCTGGCTATTTCGATAAGGAATAATCAAGATATCAAAGGAATTAAAGTAGGCCAAGTTGAATAGAAAATTAATATTTTTGCCGACGACACCATCCTATTATTGGGTGGCTCTGAGGACTCTATATGTTCATGTTTGTCTGTGCTAGATATTTTTGGCGGGCTCTCTGGCCTCTAGATAAATAGAGACAAACCACAACTCGTTTGACTAGGATGTTTGCATTATGATCCATTCACCCTTGGAACAAGATTCAAAATAGATAATTGCTCAGGTAATTTTAAATTACTGCGAGTCACTTTTACGGACTAGAAGATATGAATGCAATAAGCTTTGAAGGCAAGATAAAAGAAATGGAAAAATTATTTGGTTATTGGGCAAAAATACTTCTATTCACACTGCCTAACCCACCTTGTGATATTATAAAAAAAATAACAATAATGATGTTTAAATTTATTTAGAAAAGAGACGCGTCAGAAGAAAACTAATTTAAAAGCAGATGGGCTGAAAATGGTGGACTTTGAAAGTTTTATGAAATCTGTAAAAATGCCCAGCTTCCGACGATATGGGAAAGCTAGTGAAGAGAATGTAAGCGTTTTCTTACATATAAAAATGTATTTTTGAAAAGCTGAATGTGGCCCCACAAAAATTCGGAAAATGGCACAAAATTCCAGTAATCGCTTCCGGAAAGATGTTCTTAATAACTGGACAGATTTTTGTATCCATTTCGAATTGAAACTCTATTTTGAATATCTTGTCTAGTTCAATATGGAACAATGATTGTATTAATATAGGATACAAACTTATTTTCTATAGAACATGGTATGACTGTGGTATAATATACATGAATGATTTGTTAGACAACACTGGGAATTTAGTTTCATATAAGGAGCTTTAAACAATTTACAATATAAACCCCCATATCTTGATTTACATGGGTTAAGAAATTAATTGAGAATCTGTTAAATGTATACCATTCAAATGTACTAAACTTGTTTACCCTTGTAAACCCTTTACAATCAGCGTATTGACTCAAGAGGAAAAAAGGTTGCAAAACTTTCTATGATCTATTTTGGCAACAAAAGTACATTAGACCTTCATTAGAAATTTCAGAGGAGGACTGGCCTCTAATTCACAGGTTGCCCTTTAATGCACAAAGGATACAAAACTCATATGGTTACAATTTTGTATCACAAATAGGATCCTGGCAACAAATATGTTTTTAATGTAAAATTGGACGCCACATTATGTTCATATTGCGATGGAGAAGAGGAAACTCTAGAACATCTCTTTGTCAACTGCAAAGTGATAATTTCCTTCTGGGATGAATTATGTAACTGGTTGCAGACGGAATTAAGGGTATACGCATACGGCTTACAAACAAGTTTATACTTTTGGAGGTTTACGAAATACTGACAATGTCATGACTGTTATCTTGCTACTAGCAAAATCCTTTATTTATCGGAAAAAACTTACTGGGTTTCAAACACATGGTAAAAAAAACGTATTATTATATTGAAAGAGCCAGTTTCTGTATGTGTTCTATACTTGAAGATGTTTAAAAACGCTGGAAAAACTTAGTAGAGAATTAATCTTTTTAAATCACTTCAGATTTAAGAAGTGTTGGTGTTTTCTGATTCCATTTAGATGTAGGAGGGTAATTTAGTGTTTTTATCTGTAAATATTTATACTATATGTATGTCTTCTCCTGTAAGAAAAATGTGTTCCAATCTGAAAAATATAAAAATAAAATAAAAAAGAATTCACACGATCCTAGTTTTGTTACCAGTGTTAATTATTAGATCAGCTGTGTTAAATTAATTATCTATGCTAAAAAAAATGGTAGCTGTTGTCGCCCCTTATCGAACATTAAGCCTAAAGGAGATACGTTTTCAACCTGAATCTATGTATAATCAGTCCTAAGAGTTTTATTAGTTTCACCCGAGCTGATGGAAAATAGTTTGATGCTTTATTTTATATGTATATATTGGCGGAAATTAATGTGCGATGGCCTGGTCTGGCATAGCGTACGAGAGTTTACTAAGTGTCGTCCACTAAAGAAAACTATCGTGCGAATACGATTGTCTAACCAAATGTACTAATATTAAAAAGATTGTTGGTACATTTCAGTTCTGGCGCTGGTGCCAGTAATAGTGTCCGGTGTCAATGTACATGTTGGCAAACACAGTTGGCCAAATACCCAGGTTCAATACTTTGAATACACTTATATTCAAATGAAGCCAGTAGAGTATTGAGCCGGTAACCCAAAGGTCCCTGGTTCAAATCCCGGCGGAGGGAAAGACATTTTTTCTCTTCAATTGTTCAAAATATATACCAATAAAAGATTTTGCAAGTTAGAGAAAACGAACAAAGTTTTACGAACTAAATTGATTTACAATCCGATATTAATCTCGGCGTTGCAGTCTTGCAAGGGTCAGAAGTTCTTAAGTCCTGTGCTGCACAGCCCCAGCGCCCCATACGATTGAACAATAGTTAAAATAGGGCAGGTTAAAACGATTGAAAACGGTTCAACGATTGTTTAAAGATAAACATCATATACTACTTGCTGCAGTAAATACAATTTTGCAGTAACTTTTTGTTAGTATTATTTATACGATCTGTCCATAATATCTACATTTGCTTTTAAATTGCGTCAAGTAGGCAAAGGATTTACAGTTCGGCTTAAAAAATCCAAGCAATTTATAGGCTTTGTTCACAACTATGTTTATATGCACAGACAAATTAAATCACTTGTAAGATTGACACCAAGATCGTTGATTTCATTTACCCATACCAAAGTTTCAGTTCCTATAACATAATCATATTGTATAATGTTCTAGCCGTGCTAGCCGTGTTGATGAAAATACACCCAAACGTCTATTTACGAGAAAACACATTGTTTACAATAATTAGAAAAATACATAATACGGTAGGTCGGCAAACTAAGCGTTTCTCCACCTTTTTCTATAGGACTGTTGCTGATAAGTTAAAACAAGGAACATACGTATCGCCACAGCTCTATGATGAGGCCACTGTTTACTTCTCGGATATTCTCGGGTTTGTCGAGTTGGCGGCTGAGAGTTCCCCAATGGAAGTAGTCACTGTTCTCAATGACCTCTATGAGATGCTGGATGAACTCATCAGAGGATATGATGTCTATAAGGTAAGTTTCCTTTACCTAAGACAAGACTTAGTGCCCATGTGCGAAGAACGTTTGACCTTTCATGTACATGATCTTAGTTATTTTGTTCCACAAATTGACCTTAACCTAAGTTCATCTTAAATGTCATGGCGACCTGCAGTGCTAAATTTATTGTCTCCGTGGTAATTAAGATCAACAAAGACTAAGATCGAACAATACCCAGATGTCGTTCCCATATACGTAGAACGTTTGAACTTTACATAGACGTAGTCCTCGTTATTGTGTTCATAAATTTGCTTAAAATGTATTACATGCTGTCTTGAGAATAAATGTTATGTTGTTTTTTTGTACCGCTTTTAATTCGAACAAAAAATGACTTCAAGCGAACCGTAATAGTTTTTGCAATGTGCATTAAATTGTTGCTCATTGATCTGCGGCTATTTTAATATACGTATCCTTTTTTTCTGACCCGCTGACAAAAACACTGATTTGTACAGAGGATTGTCAGACGTGAACATTGATGTATGTTGTTTCTAAGGCCGCGGCCGTTAAACCGGTAGTCTGAAAAATAACTCTTTCCGAAGCCGAAGCCGAAGAATTTTAGAAGATTTAACCTAAAAACGGCTAACAGAGGGTTTTAATTGGACATAAAAAGTAAACCAAACCTAGACAAATGCGCCTTCTTTTGTTATAACGAAATTGTTTGTTTATAGCCGCTGCTTATTGAAAGTATTTTAATTGATGTATACAGGTCGAAACAATTGGTGATTCGTACATGGTTGTCAGCGGGATTCCCATTGCCAATGGTCACCGACATGCAGCGGAAATTGCCAACATGTCTCTTCATATCCTTCAATCAGCGAAGAATTTCCAAATACGTCACAGACCAGACGAAGTTATTCAACTTCGTGTCGGTTTTCATACAGGACCATGCTGTGCAGGTATTCGTGACATTAATTCCTGATCTAATAATTACCATAGTTTCCCGAATTTGACAGGTTATTTAAGGGGCCTCAAAACGGTTAAGTTTTTATGGTAAGCCTTTTTGACTTCTCTTAGCCTCTGTCATTTCTCTATTGCAAGGTCGTTGTCCTCATGTATCTTACCATTTTCTTTCGTACAATTAAGAACAGCGAAATCCGTGTTTATCTGTATCTGGGTTGAAGCCTAGTTAAACGCAACTCAGATAGTTGGAGGTTAAATCTGTTACTTATATAACTGGAAGTATCCTTATGCCATTGTCCAACAATGTAATTCAATGGAATATTCTAATCTTGCTATTGTTAGTCAGTCACATAGGGGGCACTGTCAGCTATATGAGTTATACAGTTATCCCCCTTTTTGGTCACTGACCAACCCCATTGTTGTTGAGCATTCTGACTTGTTTTACAGAACTATGTTTTATTATTGAGTCACGAAACGATGTTTTTGTCTTTCAAACCAAGAAATGTACTGTATGTAAACTCTCTAGTCGAGTGCAACGCGGGATAGCCTACACATGACAAACCCGATTAAACTGGACGCCCGGAAATTAAACCTAAAGTTTTACGTGAAACCCTGACCTTTCACAAGCTACATGTAAAAATATTGATAATATGGTGAAAGCGACACATGTTTCATGGTTATTTTATATTTGACCTAGTATTATTTTGATAATCACCTGGCTGTATGACTCAAATATCCAATATCTGGCCAACACCTGAGAAGGGTGCATAACCATTGCCAAGCAAGTCTTGCCTAACTGTTATAATCCAGGTCCTTGACAATTGCTGACTTGTATTTGGATGTCCTTCGTTAATGTACGGTGTTAACTCTTTACTCTTCACTCAGTATTAGGCCTATACAACTAATGCATGTTTGAGAATGAAGCATCATGGTACACCAGCTCGAGATATTTAATGTTAAATCAAATCAAAGCGCGAGTTGAACATCCATTGTCATTGTGGATGCTGTGTAAAATAGTCAAGATGGAGTTGGGAATTGTCAATTATTTTTCTATCCTTCAAACTTATCTCCTCTTCGCTCGCGTTAAATCGTTCCCCAGTAAAGCAAACGTCTACACCGTCAAGGGAAGGCGTTCTCTTGTAAATCAGACTTCCTACGCCAAGACATTAACTCTAAGATACATCTGGGCCATCTTGTTTTGCACTTCTTTTATTTGCTGGTCTGTGACATACGTCGCCCCAAATATTGGCGGACATTATGGCGCGATGGACTGGCATGGCGTACGAGAGTTGTCTTAGTTTCGTCCACTTTTGCTGGAATACTATTGTTGTTTAGTGTCACTGTCAGGTGGTTTTGACCAATCAGAACCTAACAAGGTCTAACATTTTATCATTTCAATTTGCAGGAGTTGTTGGCCTTGCCATGCCCCGATATTGTCTGTTCGGTGATACGGTTAACACAGCTTCGCGAATGGAATCTAACAGCGATGGTAAGTGAGAAGGCGGTATATTTGTGTACATTTAGGTGATACAAAATCTTTTTTCTTTAAATTACAGGTTACAAAATTACCCTTTGGTCACTTTCTAATACACTTTCAAAGACCTATGCATTCAGTGGCTGGAATCCAAGGCTGTAGCGCATTGATATGCATTGTCACTCTCATGAGATAACAGATGGAAGCAGGCAGCTTCCTGTCGTCCGGGTGCTCTCAGAGCCGATCTGTTTGTAATGTCCGCATTATGTCCTCTGATTGCCCTGTTTTGTCTCCACTAGTTGCGAGTGGTGTCGACGGTGGCTTCCTTCACCCATTGGGCTCGTACGCTGTTATTTGAGTGAAACAGCATTAAGTATAGAGTTAAATCCCAATCAAACAAACACATCTGATGAGATAGGTTGTGTGAAAACAAATCTATTGATTGATCTGCATAAAACGTCCAGTCGTGGAAAGGGGCATTTGTTAACCAGAAATTGTCGTCTGGCAGTGATCTACTCTTGAAAATGTTATCGAATTTTTTTTTACGCCGGAACAATTGTGGTTGATTTCTTTGTAATGTAAGTCTCGTTATCTTCTACGTCACTTCGGGGTACCTCGTTCAATATCCGGTGCTATTTTTGGAATATTCATATTTCAGAGCCGTATTGTGTGTTGCTGCTGTGTGCAGCTGTAGAACTGGAAGGCAGAAATGACATATTTTTTAACCTTCCGCTAGAAATAGAAAGAATTTAGGGGTACCCGGAAGTTGTTAATTACGTGAAATATCGCAGGTCACATGACGTGACACAGATCATGGTGGAGTGAATTACGTGAAATATCGCAGAACACATGACTTAAAGACCAATACAGTCATGGAAACACAGTCATGCATTGTGAATTGAAAAGAATACATGTATCATCTCATCGGTCATGGTCCCTATTTAGCTGTTAATGATAGCACATTGAAACATATTCTGATGAATACAAATGGATATGGGTAGAACGCAATGGTAATATGTTTCTGTTGTTCGGTTATAAGATTGTCAATCCCAAGAGCCTTTTATGGACAGATTGGTCTTTGAATGTTTCAGCTTTGAAGATCCACATCAGCGTTGAATCGTATAATGCCTTATCTGTATTTGGTGTTTATCGGCTCACCCAGAGAGGAGAGATGTTTATAAAGGTATGGCCAGTTTTGTCTTATCTACAATAACTTGTCTTTCTGCGACCTCCACATTGAAGCATAAGATAGTGACTCGCATCATCGTGGTATACGGAGAATAGTCAGCGGGTACAAATGTCTGGAACATCGTAAAAGGTGCTAATAGTAACAATACTGTGCTTATAGTATAAAGGATTAAATACGAGAAAATATGGTTATAGTTTAAATCAAGCATAGGCCATACAAGTTTTATATATCGGAAGAATAATTGTATTGATTCATTGATTTGAGTTATACGCTGTCCTTAATGGTATTTCACTTATATGACGGTGATGTATTCCAACAATAACTGACACTATCACAACCAAGATGTGAAGCGTTTACATAAATTAATGATGGAAAGGTCATTTCCCTCTAGTGCTAAGTAAAGACAGCATTGCGACATGTACTCTTCAAACAAACTGCCCATATCCAGAAGGCAAGATAAGTTGGAGAAATGAGGCATTATTCGCTTAAATCAAAAGGTTTGGAAGACTCATAGAGTGTAGCTAAGTTGAACCATGTTAAGAACATTGCGATGAGCTTGAATCGTTTAATTGTCTTGTAGCCAATGTCGGGCGATGGTAATTGTCCGTAAGAAATGCATGCTCTGGTACGCTCCAAAGTTGAGTCAAATAACAGCAAGTATGAAGTAAGATCTCGAACTAAACTTAAGTCTTATTGGCGGGGTCTACAAGCAGGGTTAAGGCAATTTAGCCATTGACCGACTTTATGGAAGTTTTTATGATGAATTCTTACAGCAAGTTCCGGATAGAAAACCAGGCGCTTTTATGCGCGGGCAACAATTGTTCAAGCTGTAAACATTGACGAATTTTTACCTGGTATTTGTTACAGGGGAAGGGAATGCTCACCACCTATTGGCTGGAAGGAAGAGACACAAGAAACGGGGACACGACACGTTAATACCATTTAATGATTAATCAGTGTTGTGCCAATGCACAGTTAAGGAGTCTGTATTTGACAAGGTGATGTGAAGGAGCTAGGGATAAAGGGTCGACGTGGACAAAAAGGCGGACATTGGGTTATTGCGATGTAAAATGGGTATATAACTAACATGTTACTGGGTAGTACTTTCTGGACAAGCCAGTGACATACATTATGAAGTGCTGCTTTGACTGAACAGACCAACAGTTAACACATATACTGTTTTCCTTGGACTTTTGTTGAAAAAAAATCCAAACTCCTCATTGGACTCCCTATTGGTACATGTGATATTGTTGGTCTTTTGAAGAGTATACCCAGACTATAATTATAGAAACTTGAACAACGAAGAATGTATCTAGAATACTTAAATTCGAACAATGTTGTGAACAGCTCCACTCCAGGTTATTCACATGCGGTGATCAGTTCTTGCCTTCTGTTTGAACTTTCCTCTATTTCCACTGATGTCTTAACTCTACGTGATGGGGTGCCCGATGAATCACCGAAGAAGGGCGTGTCAACAGACCTGTAAATCTTTAAAATGTATACTGTAAAAATGGATGCACTTTTCAGCAAACCAGCCTATCCTAAATGACACTGACATTGTTTCAGCTATTCGGTAACGTGCTTGCAACAGTAGCGATGCAGCATTCTAGATTGAATTGAGACAAAGGTTACCACTTTCTACGTACAAGGTCCAGCAATAAATTACCTTTCAACAAGCCAGTTTTTTTAAATTCTGTGAACCCATTAAATACATCAGTGTTAAACATTTTAAATATGTCAATATGTTAAATGTTTCATTTTGGATCTAAAAATTGTAAATATTGTGCTTAAAATTGTCAATTATAATTATTGTGAGGCGACTGAAGCTTATACGACATTATGTTAAAACCACCTGGTCCAATGGAGGCATTCCATGGGAGTAAACAATTTTACCAATAGCAGGATGTAAGTCCTGAAGTTCTTTCTGGACTTCTCCGTCTCATACATCCTGCCAAACACGAAACATATATTTAGAAATGTTGCTCTAGAGATTTTTATAACATACGGTATTTGAGATTTAGAAATGGGTTTGTTGAGGGCTGCTTTTGCTTCCCTTTCTATAACGGTGTTTCCGGGTGACTGGGTATCCATAAGAACAGAATTTCTGTTCTACTGGCTTCGAGACCTTTATATTGATAGATAAAAGGGAAGAGAGCGAATCACTGCAGATTTTTGAAGATGGTGCTCAGGAATAAAGAGCAGAGCCAGTAAAATAGCATTTGCTTCCGCAGAAAAAGATGGATAAAGCTGCATGCAAAGTAAGGAAGGTAATCTGCAACAACCAAACTGATGCAGCTGCCATCCCATTTCCAGTCTTCGATCCATCGATGTAGAAGTAGGAAGAGCCCTCGCAACCATCCCTTATCTCGCCAATATCTGAAGAAAAATACAGTGGACATTTTTTCCGGCTTCTGTTGATCTTTAAGATTAAAGTGGAGTCTGGGTCTTGGAGCCAAGAAGGAGACGACGCAAATGACACAGACACAATGTCTTCTCACACACTTACAGGATTTGCTAGATGTGATCTCATGTGCAACCCAAATGAACTAATTTGAAAAGGACTACGATCAAATCAATCTACAAACGCTGGATCAATCACATGGATGTCAACAGGGTTATCAGGAAAGGCTTTTGATTTTGTAGCGTATTAGAGACAAATTTGATCATCCGATGGTGTAAGGATGGCTCGTTTGCTTTGACGTAGACGCTCCAAGACTTAGTCAGACACCCTGATGGCGAATTCGGTTCAACTTTTTAATGTAGCTAGCGCGTATTGAATCATAGACTATGTAACCGTAGGTCTAATTTGGAACAAACCAGCTTTAACTTCATCTTTATTTCGCTTTGGTCATGAAATGACATAAGAGAAGAACAGAAATGAGGACATACAATCATGGCGGAGTTGCCGCTTTTCTACATAATTCTTTCAACCAGAAATCGGACTAAGCGTAGACATCTAATTTATTCAATGGAGAAACAAAATTGTTATGAAAATTCACAAAACTGATCTTTCATTGCTTTAATTGTTTCACAATACGTTTCAGAAACAAGCTAAGTCCCTTTAAAGGATTGTAATCACATTTGTTTTTACCGATCGGGAAGAAATTCGTTCCGTATTTGGGCCGAGCAATTATTTAGGAACACACAATTTTCGCTGTTCATAAAAACGAGTACATTATAAAACGTTATGTTTTTAATCAACCACATAATTTCCGTTAGACAATGTACACAGTCTGTCCGCATAGCTTGTGTTTGTCCACCTCCCTGTTTCAGTTGGAAATCTGTAGTGGCTTAATCTGAGCTTGTTGAACTTGAGGTAAGTTGATCTGTAGGTCGTATTATCCCATTCATCATTTTGTTAAACACAATCAATCACTCAATCAATCACAGTCCATAATGGGAAAATTGACATTCCAGGTGAACAATCGTGTCTGATGAGAAATACCATTCATCACTATCTAACCCAAATCCTCCTCTAATCTAGGCGACGTACGCTACAGATCAGCAAATAAAAGAATTGCAAAACAAGATGGCCCGGGTGTATCTTAGAGTCAATGTCTCGACGTAGAAAGAAGATTTTATTTTGGAATGTCTGATGTATTGTTCAGTAAGTGCTATTTCCTTGTGACAATACCTTAAACCAGGTCATGTCAGGGGTTCAAAGACGTCCAAATATTGAGTTACTAAAAACAGTTTTATTAGGTCACATTGATTTTTTTCCTTCATTTTGTTAATGGCTTACTGTTTATTTTTAACATACTTAAGCATTAGAAACGGATTTTGAATCGAGTTTTTTTTAAACTGATGCGTTAAACTGATGTCACAAACTGAGTTGTTTCACCAGTTTAACGACCCATTTAGGGAAGTTAAATTGGACGTACTTATGTAGTAATGGGTTATTACATAAATAGTAGTGGGGAGTCAATTTGACTCCCCACTACTATTTATCTATTAATTTTTTTTTAGGCCTCCAACGTATTTATGTAGTAATTTTTACTACATGATAACGTTGAGCGTTTTCCCTAGTCTAAGGGGTCTACCTGTGACACACGTGGTGACAGGTTTGTTAGGTGTATGAGGTGTGTTGTGGGTTCGATCCGCACTACTATTTATGTATTAATTGTTTTTGGCACCATCAACGTATTTATGTAGTAATTTTTACTACATGATGACGTGGAGTGTTTTTCCCGCGTCTAAGGGCGGTCACCACGTGGTGATACGTGGTGTGAGGTGTGTCGGATGTCAAGCCATGCTATGCAATGACTTTGAGGTTGACAATAATGCTCCATGACGTCAATATGTCGAGTAAACGCGTCTCCTAGCGTCTTAAAGGAATGTGACGACATCGGCATCGATCGAGTTATCTCCCTTGAAATGAAGGGCTTAACGTTAATATGTAGTAATGTTTTTGTGTGTTCTATGTAGTAGGGGATCGAGTGTTCTGTACTTAATAAAGAAGGAAGTGTGTGGATGTGTACATTCACCACCAAATAATTGATTAAATTAATTCCATTGCTAACGATGGCGGGGTATGAACAGTGTCAATGATCGAGCCGGATGTCCAGCCATGTTATGCAATGACTTTGAGGTTGAAAAAAATGCGCCATGACGTCAATATGTCGAGTAAAAGTGTCTCCTAGCGTCTTAAAGGGAACGTTACCACAACGGCATCGATAGAGTTATCTCCATTGAAAATGCAAGTACGGATGGCGGTGCACTTGGCCATCCTGGCATTTTCTATGACATCAAAACGAAGGTTTGTAACGTAACAACAGCAGAAGGGTGTGGGTGACGTCACTTGTTTACACCAAAAGTCAGTCCGCACTAATATTTATGTATTAAATATTTGTGAAGCCTCCTACGTATTTATGTAGTAATTTGTACTACATGATAACGTTGAGCGTTGTCCCTAGACAATTGGGTCAACCCTGTGACAGGTGTGAAGGGTATGATAGGTATATGAGGTGTAAAAAGTGGTTTCGATTAGGGCGTTATGCTGTAGTGTGTGTGATCTGGGATCACCTGTGAAAGTAGTGTTTTTATGTGCACTACTATTTATGTAGTAATTTTACTACATGATAACGTTGAGCGTTCCCCTAGTCTATTGGGCCATACCTGTGACAGTTGTGAAACACGGTGTGACAAGTGTGAAAGGTGGGTTCGATGAAGACGTTATGCTGTAGTGTGCGTGATCAGTGGTGGGCTCGATCACCTGTGAAAGTAGGATTTTTATGTGCACAACTATTTATGTAGTAATTTTAACTACATGATAACGTTGAGCGTTTTCCCTAGTTTACGGGTCAACCCTGTGATAAGTGTGAAACACGTTGTGGTAGGTGCGTTGGGGGCTCGATGAAGGCGTTAAGATGTATTGTGCGTGATGAGTGGTGTGGAGGTTCGAACCTGGCCTGTGAAAAGCCGGTTTAATGTGTGTGGTGGTGGTGGTGGTTCGAATCTGGCCGCGAGAGGGGGATGATAAAAAAATGGTGTGAAAGTGTACGTGACTGAGTCTGCCACGTGGTGGGTGTTGTTGTTGTTGTTGTTGAATACCACGTGGTGGCTGTTGTTGTTGTTGTTGTTTAAAAAAGGAGTATGCGTGATTTGGTGTTCAATTGAAATTGCAAATACTTGGCAGACCTCTTTCGGGAGAGTTGGGTGGCCATGAAAAGGGCCGCTGGAAGTGTGAACACACAGCGTGGTTACACAGCGGTGTTAGATAAACACACGAAAGCCCTGGGTGACATCTGCTCTACAGACTGGACATCGCTGGTTGACCAGGGTGACTGTACAACTCTCGCAGCAGACGACATGGTGACAGAGCTGGAACACAATGTCTGCTAGGGCTGTAAGACAGACACGGCATTCAGGGGTTGGCCTGATCGGTCACCGGCCTGCGTCACCCGCTGCGAGTTGGATGGTTGGTGTGTCTGTATGTTCAACTGCTAAGCGTGGTCTGTGGGGGACATCTGTGTGTTATAAATACGTAGGAGGCTTCAAAAGTATATAATACATAAATATTAGTGCGGACTGACTTTTGGCGTAAACAAGTGACGTCACTCACACCCTTCTGCTGCTGTTACGCCATCAGTGCTTGCATTTTCAAGGGAGATAACTCGATCGATGTCGTTGTGGTAACGTTTCCTTTAAGACGCTAAGAGACACGTTTACACGACATATTGACGCCATGGCGCATTTTTCTTTCAACCTCAAAATCATTGCATAACATGGCTGGACATCCGACGCGATCATTGACACTGTCCATACCCCGCCATCGTTAGCAATGGAATTAATTTAATCTGATTGGTCCATCTCACACCTCCGTCTTCGCTAATTGGTCTGATGTAGCTAAGGGAGATCACTCCTCCTGTCATTGTTGTGACCTCACAACACCCCATGGTAGCTTTCGTCACATCTCGTCAATTCTCGCGAGACTTCGTAGCGCCCAAAGCATCACGGGAAAACACCCACACCACCCCATGACAGCCTCAGACTCAACCCTGCCCGGGACATAAGGGGAGATCACTCCTCTTGTCATGGCTTGGACCTCACACCATCCCACACAACTCCCGTCATATCTCGTCCACTCTCGTCCACTCACGCAAAGCCGCAAGGGAAGACACCCACATCACCCCATGAGAGCCCTAGTGCGCGGTGACCCATCTGCTTCCCACGACATGCTCCTTTTCTTGGCATAGTACATACCAGCCCAAA
>JAVFBX010186036.1:0-13929 GCA_034783855.1 Mopalia kennerleyi | reverse complement strand
TAAGACATTCAACCTCGTGGCGATCGTCAACTAAGAAACAATATGACTTGTTACGCTCAGCGATGGGCTTTATGTGGCTGTCAATAAGGAGTTGATACTTTTCGACAAGATCTGACCACGGTTCTTGATTTTGTGTGTGATCTCTTTGATAAGGGACCCGGGAATAGCATACTGAATGGTGCGTGTAGTTCTATGTCCGCTTCATGCCAGCATATGGAGCATCTATCGTTAATGCGTCATATATAGGTTTATTATAATTAGTTCTAAATAACAGCTCAACATACCATTACCTTGTTGGTTGTGGATTATATGTCAGGTACCAACGTTATGAAAACGAGATGTCGGCTCAACCCTGTCGTAAAATAAGACCTACAAGGTAGCTCCAACTCTCAGTACCCCTCTTAGATAACAAAGAACTATCATCTATATGAATAAGAATGTATTGTAAGTACTCAGAGGCTTTTAAATCAGTTTTGGGGTCTGTGGATTATTTTGTCGGGCACCAATATGTAACAAGGAAGGGGACGTTAAGGACATGTATTAAAAACTCAATTAGTTTGTCACCATTTAATCACATGACCCCGATTAGACCAACCATAGCAAAGCACATTAACATCAAAATCATTGCATTCACATAAAGCCTATGTGCAGGTTTTAGCAACTGTTTTCGCAGTCATTGACATTTTGAGACACTTACATAAACGTTTTTTTCTGAACTTGTCTTACGCAGATAAGCTTAGGACTATCAAGTATCTGTTTTCATATGGGAAATTTTAAAGCACGTGCCGACATTACAAGATCGCATGGAAGCACTATTGGATTCTTTTTTTTTTTTCAAATTTAAAAACCTCGAAAATAAGAAAACACCCATCTGTTTCTTACCATTATTTCGCATCTCCCTTTACATTGTGGTCACTCCGGAAGTTCAGTTAATAATTGTTAATAGTTTCGGCACAGTTAAACCCAAAATATAAAACCTTGCAGTTTTGCATTATTTAAAAAAAGCCAGACACCCGTTTAAAAGGAAACCTCCCCCGACACCACTGGCAACAAACAGAAACATCACTGGAAACTTACAGGACAATACAGAGACATTACAACAAATCGGCTTTCTGTTCCTCTTTAGCCCAGAAAGCACCAGGGCAACAGGAAGCTACTTCCAGCCTATCGTTGGTAAAACTGATGCTCTTCATTGAATAGGATTGGTTCGAGCGGAGGAATTCCGCAAAACATTAAGTAATAAATCAGTAGATTGTTTGGTGATGGTCTGTGAGTTGAAAGTCATTCCAGATGTATTCTACAGAAATAAAGGTTTGGGAGACTCATGATATAATTTAAGTCAGTTAAATATACAACCGCGCATATTTGTAAAATGGTGCAAAGAGGATATTCTACTTGCTTTCGCCCTAGATTCAACCTGTGCCCTTTGAGGAAAGGCGTAGCTTCACGGAAAGATTTGTTGTTACAACTTGGTGAAATCCCTCCTTTGCGACTTTGTTATTTGTTCCGAAAACCACACGACATATTGGCCCAATCAAACCGCCAATAATAAGGGCACCCCTAAAATCTTTATAACAAATCGAGAAGGATCTTTTACACATTTTGCAATCTTCCTTCAAGGAAACATAGTATGGCCCGTGATTTTCAGATCTATGACTATATGCCAGATTCTCGAAACATCAAATTTCATGAGCAGAAAATCAATAAATATTAACAATCTTATTTGTGGCAATAGAATATGATTATCCGAGTAAAACATTTTTGATTCAATTAATATAACTCTATTCTGTTTTCGTATTGAAATAAATAAATACATAGATAAGTAATACAACTGAACAGGCTGACAGGCAGACACAAGCACGCACGAACACCCTCACACACAAACACACACCCACACACGCACGCGTACAAACGTGCAAACAAACAAATAGATAGATAGAGAATAAATCAAATAATTTAAAAAAAGAAATGAATAACTTGCAATATATTGATCGTATCACGCATAGCTGTGTATTCATTAGAAAATTTAACTCCATAAAATACATGCAATAGAAGCCAAATCAAATTTCAAGATTATTATCTGTTATACTTTTTAAAAATTATATAAAGCTGACATATTCCAACAAAACACACTGAAAATACTTCCAGATTTAACAAAACCTATACATGTCTTTCTCTACAACAGTCATTTATACCAATGTTAAATATATTAGTAAACGGCAATTATCTGCTCTATTATTGTTTGAAGAGGCTCTCTTGACGACGCTGCCCTTATTGCAATGCCAATTGGATTAATGGCCAGTTGATTGTCAGTCCACAAAAAAGTATCGAACAATTCTATAAGACCCTCGCAGTCTTAAAATCATCCCGATACTAAATTTCTTTATACTGTCAGGTGAAAAATTAAACGAGCAAAAAAACATTACCAATACCAAACGAAGACAAAAGGTTTACATGGTTGGTTTGTTAACTGTTGCTATGGTAGGTTTACCCCAATGCTTGTTGAAGGATAACATGCGTGTTAATAAAACACGCCCGCATGGATCATTAAGTTTTATCCGCCGCCAGGCCACTGCACTTGTATCAGAAATAAACAGAAGACATTCATATGTCGACTGGATTTGTGAAGACCGTGTGGTGAAAACAGTAACTATAACACATAGCTCAATAACTCACACTAGTTTCAGCAACAAGAAGCGCGGTTCTAGCGTGGTTAAAAGAGCTGACAATCCTCTTGGTTACTAAAAAACTACAATATCAAAATATAACTAAAAACATCTATAACTCATTCTGTTTACAAATAAAATTCTAATTAAAACGAGATTGACAAAATATCATCAGAAAAAAACCCGTGGTTGAGGTCTAAGCTTTATCATACAGAAAGGTGTAATCCTTTTCTGGGTCTTCGCTCAAACCTATCATTTGAAAAGCGTATTCAAACTCTGCTCTTGATATAGCACCATCTTGATTTTCGTCTAATTTTTTGAAGGTGCGTTTCAGAAAATTCTCGTCATCTATTCCACGTTTATTATAGAATACACGCCATTCGGTGAAAGATATTTCGCCACTGTTATCTGTGTCAAGAGAAGTGAAATATTCAGCAGTGATAACCTTAATAAATTCATCAATGAACCATTTCTGATCCTTCACCTGTTCCATGCCGTCTTGGAATGTCTCAAGCGACATTTGTATTTGTTTCCCTGAACGACCGGCGCCTTCCAGAACTTTATTCCACAAATCATTGTAGAGCCTGGCAAGTCGTGTCCCGTGTTCAACTTGACCGGAAGTGATCAGCTTAACCGGATATGACATAAGCTCCTCAAAGGATAACACACCGTCCCGATTGACGTCCATAAATCTGTAGATACACGCCCACTTTTTAAGGCAAAAGTTTTTGGCATCCATCTGTGAACAAAATTTGCATTTTGATTAAACCTACTATACATTACAAAACTCCTTAAAATTTCCGGTAGCACTGGAGGGTTTTATTCATTCGAGTGTTTCTTTGACTTGCAAATGTCATTTGTTACTTAGAAACGGGAATAAAGCAGACGTTAAACATAAATAGGCCAGGCCCCTGTTGCTGAACACCAAGATTAGTCGCTTATAGCATATTAAAACAATAATCTATGATTAGAGATATGCCTTCAACATGGAGTGACGTAATCTGATCTAGGATTAAATTTAATAATGCATTGAACAACTGATCCCGGGCCATTTAAGTCGGCCTTAGAACCTGCATAAATGCTGGTAATTACACACGGGTAATAAAACAGAAACAGTTTTTTTACCACGCAATATTGCCTATATTAACTTGGGTTCAAGGTGAAAGAGGTTAAAATGTTCTAAAAGATAAACTCCTTCTGTGTCAGCCGTGCTAAAATCAGTGACAGGCATGTGAGAACCTAATAAGTTCACGAATAATTGGTCTCTTTGAGATATAGTTTGAGCAAGCTGCTCTGACACAGAATGTCGGCAGCAAAAATTCCAGTACCTAGAAGAATTACGGTTGTGTTGGTGACTTAGATTCCTATAGCACTGACATTATATGTACGTTTAAAATTACCTCTACAACTTAAACTGCTTGTACAACTTAAATTACCTGTTCAATTTAAATTACCTGTTTAACTTCAATTACCTGTTCAACTTAAATTACCTGTACAACTTAAATTACCTGTACAACTAAAATTGCCTGTACGATTAAAATCATCCGTACAACTAACATAATATGTACCTCATAAAATTATGTGTTCAACTTAAATTACCTGTACAACTAAAATTACCTGTACAACTAAAATTACCTGTACAACTAAAAACCTTTCTGCTTAAATTACCTACACTATTTAAACTATATGTGCTACTAATATTACCCGTACCGTTATTAACACTCAATACCTGTGACACTGTACTTACTTATACCACTAAAATTAATTTCATCTTGAGACCTAAAAAATACCGGTAACGAAAATATATATAAACCGTTCTGTTTTAACTATTCATATACCACTGCCGAACCCGTATCAGTAAAATTACCTTTACCATTAAAATTATCCCTCAGACTGAATATGCATGTGTGTCTAATTTGCTTAAGATATATTTTAACAGAATCCAACCTTATACTTACTGTTGACGGTTCAAAAAAGCAATACTTGAGAAATAATATGATGCTCAATGGTTCGTCTGTATAACCGAATAATATACGTCTACAGTACACGCTTAGTACATCTACTTTGACCCCTTTTTATTAAACAGGCAGGTTTAAGGCCGATGAGTGGATAACTGATAAACGATGCGCTTACTTGAACATCAATAAGTTAAAATTCTATAAAAATGCTATTCTATTATTCTATAAAATGTATTACTATGGTTAAGATTACCTGACCGTACGCTCCGTTTCAAATGACTAAGTTTTGTGTCAGTTTAAACCAAATATATAGGTCACACAATAAAAAAAACATAATAATAAATACAAAGTTGGTGTTGCTGAGGTTTATTGGGAGAGGGGAGAGGCAGTGGCGGCGCCAAGGGGCGGGGGGCCTAGGGGGGGCTGCATATTATAAAAAATATTTTCAAAGCAATAAAATGCTGAAACCACACTCTTCGCAGGGTTATTTTTTGTGTCTTTTGCGCATGTTTTACACGAAAGAAGAAGCTGAAGAAAAGAGCTTTTTGTGAATGTCAACTGGACCTTAACACCAACATTTGAAAGAAAAACAATCGATCTGTACCGTACTTTATAACCACCATACCTCAGTTAGCCTACATATTCAGTGTATGTTGTTGTTGCTTTTTTGTGAACGTCACACCTTTGTGGTGGTAAATATTTTTACAAAGAATTGGTACTGCAAAGCAATAAAATTATTATATAAAAAAATCTTTCTTCATTCATCCAAAAAGTAGTGCGTTAGTAAATTTTCTTTGCAAATAAAGATAATTCCAATGTTGGTATCTTTCATTTATGACCATCATGTTTATAAATTACATGAAATATAAAATTGCATGTACTTTCAATTTGTATAATAATTGGTATTTTCAAAATATTATTAATTAATGAAAGATACAAGTGTGATACATAGAAATGGATAGAGATAGATAACAAGTATGAGTATCAAGTGCTCTAAAATGACACCATTTCACCAGGCAAAGTAATTTTTTCCCAAACAGCGGCAGGGGGGATACCCCCCTCCCGGACCATCCCCCCGCTCGGGCACAAGTGCCCTCGGCTGAAGTTTCACTTCAGATTGTCCAGCCCCTGCACATTATTCCACAGCCCCCCCTCAGCCACCCCATCTGAAATATCCTGGCGCCACCACTGATTATGCTCTTCATTTTTTTACATGCACGCATGTAGGCCTACATATATAGGCTTACATTGGTCATTATGGTTAAGAAATACATACTATACTATGTTATATTGAACACTTAAATATATATGCAGTATCAGTTGATGTGAAGAATAATAAACGACAATAACAGAGTAAAACGATTTAACGCTTTTTGACAGAGTAAAGAGTCAGCTTGATGAAGTACATGTACCTTCCGCTATACCCACATGGTATAGCGATACGTTTTGTAGCCGTACATCTTACTTTTCAACAGACTGGGAACTTTGGGATAATCCCGCGTCATCGCTATCTTACCAGACAGTCATGAGACGGCGCCCTACTTTTAACCACAGTTACGAACAACACAGCTGCTTAAAAAATTGAAAACGTGTAATGTGGGTTAACCTTAAATGGAAACAAATTTTGACTGTAGTTTAATTAAATTTCTTAAGTGTCTTTTAAAAATGAATTGCATTGAGCTACAGCTGCATGACATCATAGCATGTATTTTTACAGCTGTAATTGGCCTGGCTATGGTCGAACCATTAACACCGTTTTAGAGAATATCACTACCCTCAAAATGGTCCTGGTTTATGACCAAGCAGGCGATACCCAAGGCATGAAGGTAAGACCGTTTCTGGTTTTAATCAAATGAGTATAATGCATATCATTATATCGATCCGAGCATAAACAGTCAGGCGTGATTTGGAACGTTTTAATGTCGAACACCTGTGATGGCCAAGAGCTGGGCAGAGTCGTCCGAGGCCGTTACTAGGTTAGAACTGTTTGTCATCATCGGCGATTTAACGCTTTTTGACACAGTAAAGAGTCAGCTTGATCAAGTACACGACATGCTTCTGTTGGTTTAGTTGGAAACTGTCGTTTTGGAGTGTACCAGTGTTTGTGTACGAAATATCATGCGTGCCAACATAATTATCTCTTAGAGTGATTGTGTTTACTGAATTGGGGTTTAGCAGCGTGCTCAATGGTATTCGGTTAACATCGGGATGAATTGTTAACTTATTACCTAATTTTTACTTGTAGGTTTAAATACGGTGAAAAACCCCTAGTGTCGGAGTGACCTCGTTGGGTTTTATTATATATATTTATACCTAACGTCCATAGTGTGACTGAAACCTATAGCGGTTCAGCAAAAGGGGGATTGGTAGTCTGTCGTCTAACCACCGACACGCGGCCTCGAATCCCGTGAGAGTCACAGCTAGTGTATTAGAGTATTTCAAGCATTTTTGTTTTCACCTCTCTGAATATATGTACATTTTTTTGTTTTATAATATGTTTGGTATTACCTTAATTTTATATTGACGGGCCTGTGTATTAAAGTATGTATATACAAGCATTTTATATTACAATGTTTAGTTTAATAAAGCGTCTGAAAATTATTCATATTAAATATTACTGCGTAAATATTTACAACAGGTAGGAAAGTAATTACCGGATCTATAATGGAATAATTGGCTGAAATCATTCAACGGTTTAATTTATTATGTGAAATCAGTCAACGGGTTAATATCAGGTACAGTCGATTTTGCATCTAAAATCAGTGAACGGGTTAATGACAGATACAGTCGATTTATTATCTGAAATCAGTCAACAGGTTAATATCAGGTACAGTCGATTTATTATTTGAAATCAGTCAACATACAAATCTGCGTCGCAAATCAAAGACAAACAATAATGTACACTTCTGAAACACAGGTGCATCCACAATGAATTTTACACTAATTAAACCAAGTTGGTGCATGTGTGACCAATCTTTATTCTTTACATCCAGATATGGCAAAACGCACAAGTTTGTTGATGACCATCTTTGATATTTTGTAGGTAGGCCTAATCCAAGCTGCAATGATTCGAAACTCCTTATCAGTTTTTTGTTCAGTCCCTTCTGCTAACTTTTGGAAGCCGTTCTGAGACAAGAAAAGCTAGTGGCGCTTTGACGGGGAAGGGGACAGGTGTTCCCTAAATGACACTGGCTTGTCCTGACTAGGAACGAACCCCGCTTCCAATGGTTACCAGAAGTAAAAAGACCATAAAAGAGAATAAAACGAACAACAAAACCCCTAAAACATTTTATCATGATAACCACTACTTCTTGGGGCAGTTGTTAGGACATCTCGTTGATTATTATATAGCGAAGGCAATGTTATAAATAATGATCGGCAGTTTCGGACAAGGAACTATATACCAAGAAGCTATATACCAACATCTCAATCAACACTCTACAACTGCTCAATCAGGAAATCCCAGTTAGCGCTATTGTATAAATTCCACGTTAATCCTTTTGATTTTGCGTCGCGTGGTACGGTAGATTTCAGTAATGCGTAAACAAACTCTGCAGTAATTTGATAATATTCCATACTCAATTATCAATACTCTTCTGCTACAAACAAAATCGGGAATAGTCATGATGTCAGTGATATGGTGTAAAGTAGTGACAATTAGACAAGTGTTGAAAGATTTCACTGTTTGTGTCAGAACAGTAATCAGTCATTCTTTGTTGAAGACATCGTTCGGTTTTGCCAATGTACTGACTGGAACAGCCAGGGCAAGTGAATTGATGTTCTAACAGAAACAGTGGAATCTATAAACACCTGTCTAATTGCCACTATTTTCACCATATCGATGACATCATGACTATTCCCGATAGACTTTATCAAGACCCAGTACATTACAACCCTATCCCATTTTCACTACCTTTAAGAAATACAAAAATTATCAACCGAGCACAACACTGGAATTGCCTATTATTCAAAGAAGCTTGGGCGATAAAGACTCGAACACCTGCTTTAAACCATGGGCTTCAAAACCTCAAAAGATCTTATTATTTTCAAACAGTGTAGGGCTGCCCCCACCCCTTCTTTTCGCAACAGTTCTATAGAACTAAACTTGATCTTGTTTGTCTGTGAGTATAATTCATGACGTCAATACAGTTATTCCCGCTAGATGTATTATACCAGCTCGTAGCATACCTATTTTGTGTAAATAGACTTCTTGTATGGACATTTTATTACATTATTGAAGTGTAAATAAGTTTATAAGTAAATAGTAAATTTCATACAGAAATTCACACGCCTGTATAAACACACCCGCGCAACAGCAGGTACACATTTTATGAAAATATAGTGAAAATAATCCATACATTTAATCAAAAGTAAAAAAGTGACAGTTGTTGGTTTATGATTGATTGATTGATGGATTGATTGATGGATTGATTGATTGATTGATTGGTTGATTGGTGTTTGACGCCGTGCTTAAGGGTATTTCGCTTCTATGACGGCGGTGTATTCCAAAAATATTTGAAACTAGCGCAACCAATATGTGAAGCATTTCAATAATGTTGGAAACTTAATTTGCCTCCCATGGCCAGTGCTAAGTAAAGCCGTTGATGGCTTACAGTTTCGGTTCACTAGTTAATATAACCATTTATAGCCTTGGAAGAGCACACACTCGGCAAAAGTGTAAACAAAACAAGGTTAGTTAGTTAATTGATTTCTGGCGGTTCCATTCGAATGAATTATGTGCGCCATGGCACTAGCATTGATATTTGATAATAACAAGGATTAAATAGAAAACAGAATTAACCCTATTCCACAAACAAACGAGTGATAACATATGAGACACGGAGAGAAAATAAATAGGATGGATAGTCCAGTTAACGCAACACTGAGTCACGACACATTTTCAAAGCAACATCAGTTGAATGTGTGGCATCTTAATAAAAAAAATGCCACAATCTGAAACACCTTGTTTCTGTTCGTTTCCGGATTAAGGCTAGTCTCAAGGGACGCATTGAATATATTAACTTTTCTTAGCTCATTATACAATATACGCCTGGCATTGTTATACCCCTGACAGTCAAATACAAAATGAGAGACACTGTCGACACCACACAATCCTGTTGGTTGTAATTTGAATCTGTAATGATAGGAGTTCACAGGAATATGTCCAGACTGGAGCCGAAAAAAATAAAGTTCCAGAACGGCGAGACCCCAACACAGGCGGGACTACATGTACTGACGGGTTAAACTCATAGATAAAACGACCTTTTACTTTTCACTTTCAGTCTCTTTGCCAAAGCTTTACAAAATAGGGTTGTACACAACTGACCACTTCAGAAACAGACAGCTATACATTAATTGAGTCCTCTGTAAATTATAGAGCCTGTTTTGCCAGGGTATCTGCCCACTCGTTACCCCTTATACCCACATGACTGGGACTCCATTCGAATAGTATACATATGTCTTGACAGAGCAAGAATTACAGAGATGTAAAATGTCATATACAAAAGGTGGACATTTTTGCACCGAAAACAGAGATAACGTTGCAGAGTAGACAAGGAATCTGAGAAAATGACAACACTCCATGGTTTAAAATCTAAAATAAACTTAAGGACAATAGTGTTGCAGTAAGTTCCGCAGTGAACACGGACAAATGGTCAAACAATCTGAACTTCTTACAGTATTTAACTTGTCGAATACAGGATGCCGCCCCAGTTCTACTAGTCTCCCCACACTTCGAAGCATTAGTTAGTATTAGGAGGTCATTCAAATATGATGTGACAATGTGTTCCAATGTACACGACTTAATTACACAAGGGTAGTCGGTCTTTTTAAATCTTTTAGACAAGATTATAGATACAAGAGGTAATTTGAAAAGCCATGGAGGAAACCGAGACTACTTATTCTACTGGGTAAGAACTAGCCCCTGTATTTTCACAAATACGTTGTGATCTTATATTGAACGGTACAGGGTGGGTAGTTGGGGAGCGTCATACAAACTATCATACACAGTGTGATTAAAACATGTATAGCTGAATTCTCGCTTGATGATTTCAGCTTCAAAGTTAAGCTGGAAGTACGGAGCCTACGTCTTATATAGAGTGGCCATTCTCAACACATTATCTGGAGAACGTGAAGTGGAGTCGTGATTCAAGCACCAACACACAAAACGCAAAGCGGAACTTGGAACATAGTCTAACTTTGCCTTTAAAGAATTGCAAGCCGAATCGTAGGCTTCACACCCATAGTCTAAACAAAACACGGTTTTAGTAAAAGGACATTAACATATCAATAGAATCTGGGACGTAATGGTTAGAGTAAAAAAGCCCGGCTGGAACAAGTAAGCTTGACTGGACATATCAGTTTGACATGATAAGTTGGATGTACCAATTAACTTATTATTTGACAATTATTCTGGAAATACGCACCCTGTTTGCAGACAGTGTTGAGTGTTGTTAAACTATGCGGACTTAAGTAACTCATATAGATCACTCTGAAAGAAGACGTGCTTGCGGTCTCCGCCTATTGCCAGCCTATAAAATAGCATCTAAATATTGCAAGGTTCAAAATGTGTAAGACGATACTTCTACTGCACCTTGCTGCAATTCGGGGCAAAACGTGGCGTGTATTACATGTACAGCCAACTTGTCAGCCTGTGTGTAGACCGCCTCTTTCTTTTTCCAAGAAAGCTCCAATCTGACTGGGTGCGGTAAAGAGAGGTCACCCGAAAGCAGATGTTGTATACTCTATTTAACTCAGGGTTTTCAATCTATTAAGGCAAGGCAAGAAAGGAAGAGGTGCTTAATGTATTGCCGGCCTTGCCTTGGAAATATGATAAAACAGATTCCCGTCATACGTCCACACGCTGAATACAATCCCTTACGTTTCAACTTCAACATTTCTTTATTACGCATAGTATGCACTTTATTTAGGTCTTCATCAATGAACACACCGAATAGATTGGTTTTCATTTTCAGTCTGGACCAAGCTGTTATTATTAGTTCATTTCTTTTTCGGTACGAGGTGACGTTCACAATAATTTGTGAGCGTTCCTTGTTTATAAAATAAGACCTAGATATGTCGACCTGTGTTATGTTGACGCCCAATGATTTTGCCAATCGGAGAATCCGTAGATACGTTTTTGGTCGACTTTAGACCAGATAACTTTAGACACCCTCTTCTAGAGCTTGTTCAACTTTGTTGTGGAGACCAAGGTTTTCTTTATTAAGTTAGCATTAACCAGATAATTGTAGCAGTATTTACTTCTACTTGGCGCTCCTTGAGAAAGTTCCTAAATTTTAACTTGAAAGTTATTTAAAATGATGTCACCCTCATCTTTTTTTGTTATTGCTACATGGAAATCGTTTGAGAGTTGAGATATCTTAGTGGCACTTACCTACAGCATTGCGTGAATTGGCTTGAGAGCATATTGGACTATCTGAACTAGTGCTGTGTCAAAATGTTGTTGTATGCGCTTATTTATGGTCATGGTTAGCTACTGTGGATTGAGTAACTTTGTCATGACTTGTCATATTGGGTTACATCTTAGAGAACCAGTGTTAATACATGGATGTATTAACCTTGGCCCACTAGAAACGTCTACCGTGTTATCTGAATGGACTGGCCGAATACACGTGATTGTGGTGCGGTAGAGCCTGGCTGAAAGACTGCAGTACCGGCGATTATAGGTGCATGTGCTAACAGAAACCCAGCATATGAAACTAGGTTAGAATGCAAATAAGCAGCGTTATGTCGCATGGTCTGTCTAAAGGCGTCTATAAAGTGATATACATGTACATAAGTGATACTGAATATTTATTGGTACATCAGTTAGTCAGATATTGCTTGGATTGAGACCGGACGGTCACACACAGCCTCACAATTCCGCCTAAGTTATGCTTGTCAGCATTACACGTCTGTGTCAGTCGCCATCTTGGAAACTACATGTATTTGTATACAAAACAAAAACACTTGGATAATATTATTGTTTAAATCATACGTCAGGGCTGCCAGTATCAGTAGCATTGTTCTCTTCAATAACGTGTTGAAATTGTTCTACTAGCATTTTTTCTCTTCTTTTCACAAAACCCTGTATCCGCCAATGTAAGCCGCTTATATTTCCAAACTGGTTTGTAAGAATGGCGTGGCTTAATATAGGCCTACACTATTTTTGGCCGGTGACGGATTCATTCCGATCTACATGCATTCTGACCTACAATTTGATCTTCCATGGATGTGAAATATCTAGTTTGTGTTTTGTTGAATACCACAATGAACGTTAACTTACTATTCAGCAATTTGATAATTTTAGCCAACGTGTTTCGAACCAAGGTGTTTTTATGTTTTCTAACGTACGGCAATCTCTATACATTTTAATAGTTTCTGAAAACGACTTTTCTATCTTTGAATTTGACTATAAGCTTCCGTATTAGAGAATTTTGGAGATTGTCTTTGCAAGTGTTTAAGGATTATATTCTAAGCTGTTTTTTTTTTGATTTTCCAATATGACGACACACGATGAACGATTAGTCAATAGTAACAGTATTTTCGTTATTTTGATATCACACTTTCTTGGTTTGAACTGATTCTAGTTGTGGAAACTTTGAAGGTTGACACCCGTCCAAGAATGACGGGTGGCTATTAAATGGTCTAGGTAGCTGGCATTTAGTGCTGGCGATTCGGTGACTTAACTCTGAGATTTCGTCCCGTTACAGGAGTACATGTAGTATAAAGAGGGCTGCTACATAGATGAGTTTAAAAACGGAATAGTATAATCAGGAATAGTATAAGGAGGGGTAGTATCAAGAGGAGTAATATAAATAGGAGTAGTGTAAGGATGAGCAGTATAATGTGGCCTTGTATAAAAGAGGGGAAGGTTTGATGTATGATGTAAGATGTACTCAACCTACATGATTTCATGTCTTATTGTAAGTGTAGGACTTTACTGTAAATCAAAACATTGTTGATCAAATACACCCAGTCATGTGTGTTACCCTGTTTCTAAGCTCCCTTGAGGGCTGACAACCAAAGGAAAGACTGAAAAGCTAGAAAAGCATCCCGGGAATAAGGTACAGATTAAATCTCAACCTAGCACGAGTTTCAATTTTTTATTTCACTCTGGCCACATGCTGTGACATAAAAGATATATATACAATTAATGCGACAGGTTTGACAATCTGTTCATATACAATTATCGACTTTGCGTGAGGTTGATACATGGTTTTGTGAAACTTCACAAAACCATGTATCAATCGAACGCAAAGTCGGTAATTGTTTTATTATATATGTGAACAGAATTTCCTTAATTT
>JAVFBX010186025.1:0-13930 GCA_034783855.1 Mopalia kennerleyi | reverse complement strand
AGTTTTGATCGCCGTAATTATCGTGTTCTCGTCACAACAACAGATGGCTCATCAGCTGTACCATCATCTACAGCAACCGTAGATATCACAGTGCTGGTGAGTGGATTAGTTAATATTACTTAAAACAAACTTGTTAAGAAGTGTTTTTTCTTATTAATGTACATGTACATAGTCTGTTCAATATTGTATTTCATAATTAGCATTTCTCAGTCAATAAATGATCTACCAGAATTATTTTACCATTTTAAATATGTAGCATTTAAAACTACATATTTAAAACTAAATATAAAAAGTATTTACTACAAATTTTAAATTTGTAAAGTTCTATGGCCTTACTGAGAACATATTCAATTGTATTAAAGCTAGATAAAATGTACGTACATTGTCTTTAAGTTTATCAACATATTTTCCTTAAAAAAAATGTATCAAATACAAACAAAATGTTAACTAAAAATTTGTTGACCTAAATATTAAGATATATTACCTGGATTTTCAGGATATTCCGTCTATAAACAATCTTCCCGAAACTATATCCGTGGATGAGAATGAAGGGAAGGGCAAAGTTCTCTATGATATATCTGCTGTGGATAGAGACCCACCTGTAAGTTAATTTATTAGATATATTGTATAAACTATGTTATTTTAATCTATTTCTGCATTATCGTTGGCAAGAAACAAAGGAGAAATTCTTGACTCCTTGGAAAACTCAAGCAGCTCCAAATATCATAGTTTCAACATTTTATATGTTCCATTCAGTATTGATTTGTAGTTTACAATGATTTCTTGGCTGTAATGTTGTGTTTATTTTCTTCATTACATTGATAAAAAGATAGGTTTATTTGTTTTTGTAGTAAAGTTAATAATATTTGTGTCTATTAAAAACTGATCTGTAACAGTGTATTCTTTATTTTGACACTTTTGTTGAACTGACTCTAGGTCAGAACATTTTGGAAGTTCAGGGTTGTATGGTTAAAGCAATTAAATGCTCCAGGAGGGTTGGTACTATAGGATACTTCAGGACTTTAGACATACAGTACTATAGGATCCTATAAGATAATTGTAAAATCCTATAGCCCTGATTTATAGAAAAATCCTATAGGATCTTATAGGATCCTATAAGGGTAATACTGATAAACCTGCGATTTTGTTGGTATATATGTTAACCTTGTGTCGGGTTTCAGAACACTGACTTCAGTGCTATCAGATACAGTATAGTGGAGGTGTTACCAGCGTCAGGACAAGGGTTTTTCTTCCTGGACCCACACAGTGGACAGTTAGTGTTGAGAGAGGTCTTGTCATCAGATATCAACAAACCACCAAATTACAGGGTTAGTACCTCCTAGGGTTTTAAAAAAAAAAAATATATATATATATATATATATTTCCATCATCCATTATATTTAATTATCCAGGCTATATTTTTGTTTAAAAGTTTTATTTGTTTCTCTGTTTGGTTATCTGTTATTATAATTTCCTAAATTCATTCCTCAATTCCATGCATTGATTGCCACTCTGTTAAGGTTTTGATTGAATTTTTTATCTTACCTTTCATTGAAAATGTAATATTTAACTTATTTATTCAGGTAACGATCGAGGCACGGAACCTTGGGTCTCCCTCGTTATCCTCCACAGGTGTTTTGACCGTCCAGGTGAACAGAAACAGTCGTCCTCCTACCTTTAACACCACAATAACACAGAGGAATATTGATGAGACAACAGGTGTTGGCACCCTTATCATTGTCGTAACAGCCAATGACCCAGACCCTGGGGTAAGTCCCCGGCTTTATAAATTGTTATTTCACTTTAGGAAGCTATTCAGCAGAATCAGGGCCCTCTTTTTGTTTCCAAAAATTTAGTTAAACGTATTTATTAGAATTTTTTTTTCTTAGATTATTTATGTAATTGTTTTTTGGATATTTTAAATTATAGGCTAGACTTACTTTGCCATAGTTTGTGTTTCAAATCTTTGATAACCGCAGAATTTGAAAAATGTAATGTCCAACTATGAAAAGTGCTTGAAATCTGCAGTTTTTGTAATTGACCATTAGAATTATAGTTTACCTTAAAGTACTTTATATAACTACTTGAATTCATGCAAATTAAGGCATTTTCAAGGGAGTGTAAAGAAAAAGATGTTCTTAAATGCTTTGGACCATGTCTTAATTTCCTTCCAAAAATGTATCCATGTATCCCATTGGATAGGGGGACTCATTGTCATTGTCATGGCAAAATAAATTTGTAAAAAAAATAACCACAAGATTAAATAAAAGAAAATAATTAACTTGGTTGTCTTGAAAACATTTCAGGTATTTGGGCAAGTCAAATATTACTTAATTGGAGATGGGAATTCCCCTAACTTCTTCTCAGTCAATGAAAACAATGGTCGGATTACGATTAGGGACAACTTGTGGAAAGACAACAACCTACAATATACAGTAAGTTTCCATGGTATACTAGTACCAGATTAACATGTTCCTGGTATGTAGATATATTACCATTACCTTGTTTCTATCCATTGGCATAGAGCTAGTGTATCAGTCGATTCATTTATAATTGATCGGTTATTAGTTGTTAATACTCAAATAACAAAAAATATTAATACTTGCATTCTTTACAAAAAAACAATATTGTATTTTATGCAAGTTTTTATTGTGTATTTTTTTCTTTTACTTCATGCGTATTGTTTAGGGACTGGTTATCTAATTTATTTGCATTTTATATGATATTGATAAAGTTACATGCATATCTGATGATGTGATCTGGCAATAAAGTTATATTACAATCTTGACCTTTTTCCTTGTTAGCTGTTTATTAATACCTATTTTTTGTTGTGGTGAAATAAAATAACCTTCTCTTTGTCTCTCTGATTTCAGCTTCGCATCCGAGCTACTGATGGAGGCGGTCTGTCTAGTATTGCTGTTTTTACTGTGATCGTCAATCGTAATCTCAACACTCCATCGTTTGATAAGAGAGTATACGATCTTGAAATCCCAGAAACGCAACAGCTACGAATCCCATTACTGAAGTTGCTGGCCTCTGATCTCGATAGACAGGTACAGATATTTTTATGATCACAACTATGAAAAATTGTGTTATAATATTGTCAACAAAAATAAGATCAAAGAAAAAACAGTTGCTTTGCAGGAAGATGCAGGTCGTTGACATTAGAATCCAGGTAGACTAAACAGGTCAAAACAATAACTTACTTAGCATAAAACGAGAGTTTTAAATTCTAAAATTGAAAATTGAATGGACTGTTTTGTGTGGCATACTTGATTTTAACATTTAGGATATTTATGTCAGTATTTTTTTTTTTTAAATATAAATTGTATAACCCTGTAATTGTATAACCCTGTAAAAAATATATTATTTGAAGACTGTGTTTATATATATATTTAAACATGTCATATAAAACGAAATTAAAACATATAAAGTTTATAATACACAGTGATAAAAATGTTCTTGTATAGGGTTGATTTATCTTATACATTTGTCATATTTGCTGTGTTATGGTAATGTTATAATTGCTGACTGGTTGTTTGTAGGCGCCCCACAATACACTGGTGTATCGTATAACTGGAGAGGGTTTAGCTCAGAGTTTTTTCAGCGTTGACCCTGATGGCTACCTCATCTTGATTAGATCCCTGGCACAAAACCAACAACTCAACCGATTCACTGTAAGTTAACTCCTTTAACAGTCACTTAATGCTACCTTTCTTGATCTTGATCTTAATGATATACTATCATTTGTTTCTATTATTTGTATTCCTTCTTTGAAAGACAATGATTTAACGGTCTGTATTTTCTTTCCTTAAATTTTTTTTTTTAAATCTTAAATTTGTTAAGACTATCTGAACCTAGTATGTTTTAACACTTTTGTTATCAATAACATTATTAACCATTGTTAAGAGTTGTTTTACTATTGATTACAGCATCATCTACAGAAATCTGAGTTGTTCATATCATCCCCTATTTTAAAACGTTTTTTCAATAAGTTATGCTGTTGTTGTTGTATGTCAGGTGAGAGTTCAAGTCAGTGACCAGGGTCTACCTCAGGAGAGAACGTCCAATCAACAAGCCACTGTGAATGTACGAGTAACCAGGGATGTGGTGTCGCCCATATCCTTCAATCAGACTTACGAGTCTAATGTACGCGAGGATGCTACATCAGGCAGTGTTGTGGAGACCGTACAGGCTACCAGCTCTGATCCTTCGGTAGGAATTGTTACACTTTTTTTAAGTCTATGGATACATTAAAATTAAGTCGCTTTTTCCTTAAGACTTTAAGATTGATTTACTTATACTAATCTCTGTTAAATTAATCTCTGATAGCATGTTAAAATAATAAAAATGAAGCTAATATTATTAGTTTGAAGTGAATTTTAGTGCGTCACACAATGTGGCTCTGGCAATAGTGAGGGTGTTTTTTGATGAGGCATCCTCTCGCTTTTCCCCTGTATTTAAGCAAAGAACAGTGTGAAGTGGACACGACGTCATCATATAAGTGAAATGTTATACTTTATAGAGTCCAAAATAAATTAACTAATGTGTCGTACGATAAGACAAGTTTCTATCTTAAAGAAATAAAATCGTCATGACTATGTCTGTATTCTTTCTTCTCAGCCTATTCAGTACTATATCATTGGCGATGGCCGTGCCCCTCAGTTCTTCTCTGTGGATCCTAACACCGGGGTTATTCGAGTTACAGGAGATCTATCCACAGATCCAAGCCCTTTCTATACGGTAGGTAGCATTAAACATCTCATTCTTTTTAAATAACAGTTTTAGTATTTATATGTTGTGTTCCCTATTACCTGTATCCTTGGGACTCTCTGAGATGAAAGACACTTATAGCTGATTGGTTGAGACAGCTTGCACTGCATATCTTTGACTATTTGTTGCCAGTGATGTTAAGGGGGTTTCTTTAAAAAAATTGACCATTTAAAACATCAACTTGGCAAAAAAACGAATAGAACTAAATTACATTTGTAATAATGATGCACAATGGGAAACATACATGACAAGATTGATAACTTTTTGTTGTGTGTATAGTTGGAGATTGGTTTTCATGTGTAAGGTAATGAAAAACAAAACATGTGATTGAAATAAGTTGAAGTCAATAATTACAGTGAAGAATTGGATTCACGAAAATTCTGCATGGTAGTGATGTATGCTGATTGATACAAGTATCACTCTTTTAATACAGACAAAATATTCCATCTCTAACCTTGTTAATTTTAGATTGTGATTGAAGCTCGTGATAGTCGGAATCCACCTCGTCGCGCACAGACATCAGTCAGAGTGAATGTGTTACGTAACTTCTTTGCTCCTATATTTACACGACCTACATACGACCTTCCTGTTGACGAGACACAGCCTTGGGGTGCAGATTTCTTCACCTTCTCAGCCACCGATGCGGATAAGCAGGTATGCATCACTCAGCTCACAGGGAATTATATGCCTTGAAGAAGTCATTGTTACCTGGGTCTTGTTTCATTAAATAGCAATAACTTTCCCAAAATTCAAATTTGTGAAAATCAACTATACTGAACAATCTTTCTTGTTTAGAATTTATCAAACCTTTTTTTTTTTGTGATAGACAAGTTTTCATTTTAACCCTTCGAAATGTGTTAGAATGGTCAAACATAGGAATACCATGGGCTAACTCTACTCCAATTCATTATATAGTCATTTTATGTGTTTACTTGTTTGAGTTCAATCCTGTGGGGATGAGAAAATAGGTCACTATAAATTTGATACACTTCAAAATGCAGTTCAACATAAACTGATTTGTGCCAAACATGCTAGTTGATATATATGCAACGTTGAATTCAATTTATTTTCATAAAATTTTTTTCAGCCACCCAACAATGCTGTGAGGTACAACCTGACAGGTGACGCCCGTGTCTTGACATACTTCTCAGTTAATGAGTTGACAGGAGGTATCAGTGTTCGACAGTCTCTTGTATCTGATCTCGATAAAACTGTCTACAATGTGAGTTCATCTGAGAGTTAAGCAACGTTTTAATTTTACATGTACCAACATTGTTGTCCTGCCGACTTCCATTAATTTACATCATTTAAAAAAATAAAATAAAAAGGACAAACTTTGGGGAATACTTGAGGTATCTGTGGGAGTTTATGTGGATCATAAGATGATTTATCAGTTTTAAATAGTCCACACCCCTGTGCCAGTGTGATTATTTTTTTAGAAAGGTAGTAATTACAAAGGCTATCATTATACTTTCTTTTGAGGATATTTTAAACTGTTTCAATGAGATGAACTTTTTATCAATATAAAATTGACACCGGACCAGAGTCTCACGTTCTTTTCTGGTAGTGAATGATCATGTGATGTTTTCTAGCCAATGCATGAACTAGGACTGTACAGAAAATGCTAAGAAATTTAACAGAATAATTTTATTATTCCATGATCTGAAATAATAATAACAAGACTAGATTTGTTTATTTGCTGTTTGCTTGACCGCATGATGGCACAAATGTGAAGTTATTCTTAACTCTTCTGATTTTCAGGGAATTCTGTATGCTTATGACCTGGGTACACCAAGACGTATCAGTAAAGAACAACCGTTTAGTGTGACCGTGACAAGAAATCTCTACCCTCCAGTGTTTATAGGCACTCCATATGAAAAACAAATTGCACAAAATCATCCGACTAATTCACCAGTTTTCCGAGAAGGTGAAATAAGAGTTCGAGATAGGGATGCAGTAAGTATTATGATATATAATGTATAGTAAATTTATTTGCCCCAATAATCAATAGCTGTAGAATGGGATACTCAGTGGTGTCATGGGAAAAAGTAGATTGAATGACCTCGAAATATATAACATATTCATAATTATAAGTGACTGATGTCTGTTTTTTTCCTCTGTTTTCTGTTTCAAGCATATGCTTCCATTTTAGTTGATTACTTTTTTGATATCCTATATTAATAATTTTTTTATATAGCTTTATTGAAATTGTCTACGCATTTCTTTGTAGAATTCAAATAAATGTAATTTTCTGTCTTTAGGTTTACAATGAGCTAAGTTTCCAGATAATAGGAGATGATAAATCGCAGGGATTGTTCGATATTATCAAATCAACGACAGACCCCACCACAGCTGTTATTACACTTAGAAACAGCATACAGGCAGACCCGGACAGTACATATAAGGTACGAGCTTCATGAGTTTAGGCACCAAACTTCAAACTTTCATAGCCAAAAGTGAATATACCAACCATTTATATACCAGAAACCAGAGTGTGATGGACTTGATATGCCAAAACATATACCATAAATATTGGGTATTTTATTCGCCAAAGCATAGATCAAACAAATTGGGGATTATATTCATGATATATTCTGTGGGCTGTTGGAGGGAACTTCCTGTTGTTCTGGTCCTTTTAGACAACTAAATGCCAATCTGTTTTGGGTATCATTTAATCGATGTCTTGTAATTGTCATGTCTTGTCATTATTTGTTACCAGTGTGGTCGAGGGTGGTAATGTACTTCCCCCATTACAACATAAAACTATAATCAATCAAACAAACAATATTATATTCATCCTAGTATAATAACTGGTTTACTAAGTCCCCTTATACTGACTTTAAAGATGTTTTTCTAACCTTAAACAATCTTGGTAAAGGTGACTATAGCCATCTAACTATATGTTGGATAATTTTGCTATATGGAAAACAGGCTTTTTTATTATGTTTATATACAGCTTTCAGTTTAATTTGAAGTCTCAACAGTATTTCTCTGTGAAATGAGATTGAATGGACTCCTTTGGTTGAGGGCAATATGTTCCAAGGACAATCATATGGTCTTTGCTCTGCCGCCGATGAACTTTAATTTACCTATGGAACAGAATTTCTTTGTATGATTGTCTTGATGTGGCCATTTAATGTTCAAATACAGTTTGTCATTATATGTATGTAAAATTGTCTTTAGTGCGATATTTTACACCATTCAACCAATCAATCATCTTTAAGTTTTAATGCTTTCCTCCAACTCTTGTAGATCAGGATATGGGTCGGTGATAATGGTTCTCCTCAGCAGACGGCTGTTACCGTGGCAACAGTCACCGTTCTCCGAAACTTGAATCCGCCAGTGTTCACACAGACCACGCCTTATGCTATCACGATATATGAAACCCAGGAGCTGGGGCGTTCATTCATCTCTGTGTTAGCCACGGATGCAGACACTACTGTAAGTAAAATAGATAATTGTTGTAATGGTGAAATTGTAGCTTAATTATCATTTGCCTTGTAAATATATGTATGAAATTCGTGTTCCCAGTAAAGACAGAATCCAGCAGGTGCTCAGTCTTGGGCTTATGGGGCCTACAGTTTAATAACAATTTTTATTTTCCTACGGAAACAACATATCTACAGCACTATTTTATTACTACAGTCATTTCATCACATTTGTCAGTTTTATTTTTCAAACACATGTACTCGTTGTGGTAGACAACAATATTAGCTCCAAGTAGACTTAAGTTTTATTTTTTTAAAACTGATTTGAAAGAAAGTTTTCTTATCCTAAATTATCAATTGATTTTCAGGAACCGCACAATTTAGTGAGGTACAGTTTAAACCCTAATAGTCAAGGGCGGGATTATTTTGCTGTTAATGAGCGGACTGGAGGTATCTATGTTTATAAACCACTCACTGACGACCCAACTGATAGGAGTCAGTACAGGGTAAGTATCTTTCGTGTTAGTATGAGTATAACACATAACAAACTGAAATGAAAAGTTTAAGATATCCAGATGAGTCTCTAGAGTCAATTTGGTTCCAGAAAACATATGGGCACCCAAAATAATAGAAGCCAAAATTAATGTCAAGGTTTTACTATTTACATGATATCTGTGTTAAAATCAAGCTGAAAAGTCCAGAACTTCGATTATGGTCTGGATAGGACAGGAATGTGGAAAATATCCTGGAAACTCCCCTGATATCAGTATGTGTATCAAATGAAAAGTTTGAGAGATCTGTATGAGTCTTTGTGTATAACACTTAACAAACTAAAATGAAAATCTGAGAGATATGAGGGCACAACACTTAATACAGAAAAACTAAAAGTGTAAGAGATCTGTGTGTAAAACACTTAACAAACTAAAATGACAAGTTTAAGAGATCTCTGATGTTCATAGAAGACATTGTAGATATTTCTGTATACATAGTGTACTACCAGTGTGAAAAGGAAGTGTTTATTACTGATTGCGTATACTACCTGTTTTGAACAATTCTGACAATATAAAAATTTAACTTTCAAATACCGGATCAATATTTGATTTTGATGGCATTTGTTTATATATATAAAAATTAAACATGTTATCAAGTATTATATGCTTTCAACAAAATATTGAATCTTTTGGTCAAACTTGGAAAACAGTTATTTTTGCTAACATTAAAATTGTTAATCAATAACTTAACTCAGGAGAAATTGTATAATAATAATTCTGTTTGTTTTCTTTCAGTTATATATCAAAGCATCAGATATGGGTCAACCACTGTCTTTAGAATCCTCCCAGGATGCTATTGTGGATGTTACTGTCAAACATAACCTTTATCCACCGGTGTTCCCACGACCACTATATACCACCAGTATTCCGGTGGACTCCACCACCAATCATAGGGTTTATACAGTAACCGCCACAGATCAGGATGAGGTACAGGTTCTTTTTCCTCCTTACATTTAGGTTCATTGACAACGCATCTATTGCATCCAGTTTATAAATCTCTAAGTATTTCAAGAATTTTGTTATTTTTTCAAAGAGATGCTTTGACATATATAAAGATTTCCATTTAATTTACAAAAAAAATAAAATTGTGGAGCGCAAGAATAATTAGATTCTGAAGAGTTTTGTAATAAATTTATTCAATCCAAGCCGATTTATTCCAAATGCATAGCAATGATGTAGAAATGTGAAAAAACGTGGGTTTTTTTTGTGTTAATGTATTTGAAAAAATGCACACAAAAAATTTGTGTCCATAAAATACAGTTAAAGTAATACTCCTTGAATACTGATGTAGCATTTTGTTTGTATTATAGTATTAAATTTTGTATTAAGGTGACAAGTATGTATTAGTGATTTATTGCACTGTATTGAATTATGATTGATAATATTCTCTATTTTCTTGTTGTTGTAGCCCCCTTTTAACAACATCACATACAGCATTGTTGGTGACACGGGCGCTGAGAATGTGTTCACAATTGATCGTAATGGGTTGATCACCCTGACACGCCCCATTCTAACAGACTCCACCCCAGAATATAGGGTGGGTCAACTCTCTTTTATTCTTAATTTTTTGGGGTCATTTTACATTTGTTAACTGTTAATGAAAAATATTTGTACCTGAGAGATTGTATTAAATGGGACATTTGTGTAGTTATAAAGATGGTCAGAGTATATTATAATTTTGGTAATTTGGGTACTTTGTGATGCGCTAACAAAACTATAAGGCTAGCAATTAGTATTGTTAGACATGATATAACCTAACAGTGTCTTGATTTCTCAGATTGTCCACCAATGTTATGGATCCTTCATACATTTAAACAAAAGAAATTTGTTTAACATTTCCGGATGAAGTATGTGTCACCCTTTATGTGTACTGATTGGGTGTTGGTGAGGCCAAAATGTAGCAGAACTGTCTACTACTGTAAATAATATAAATAGAGACTATATATGCATAACTTTATGGCTGGCCATACTACATGTATGTCAACCAAATTTTATCGTGCATAAATGAATTATCGTCATTATAATTATATATTCTAAAGTAATGTAGGTTATATATAAGATGTTGGATATATATTTTTCTGCAGGTGCGTGTTCAAGCCGCAGACTCTGGTCGCCCCAATAAACTAGGTTTCACTGTCGTCGCAGTAACAGTATCACGTAATCGTCATCGCCCAAGGTTAACAAACCCTGGAGGTATTGAAAACACGGTTAACATCACTGTACCAGAAAGTGTTGACTTCAATTATCTTATCTATGATGTGGATGCTCAGGACAATGACACTGCAGTAAGACACTCTTTTCTATTGCTTTTTACCTCGACAACCTATCCCTGCCGAGGCCAGCATTGATTCACTGGGTTAGCCTGTAAGCGTATGCCACAGCCTATCCCTTTTATATTGGTCCCAGGTTTAAACAGCTATTTGCCAACAGTTGTAACGTATATTTGCCATTTTTGTCATACCATGACCAGAGTTGTAAATAAAGCAATTAATTGTTGTAAATGTTTAGATTATATAACAAATCAAAGATGTATGATTGCTTAACTTTAAAATCTTGTTTCACCATTTAAAATCTCTTCTTTTACAGCCACCATATAACAGTTTAAGATTTGAAATAATTGGTCATGAAAATGCCAAGAATTTCTTTCAAATTGATGAGAATACTGGTCAGATCCGTCTTCGTCAGTCTCTGCTCTTAGGAACTGATGAATATTACAGGGTGAGTATCGTAGATATCCATTTTACGCTTACCAGCCAGTGGTTTTCAGGCTTTTGTTTTCTGTCTTGTGTTTCAATTATTATATATCCCCATTGTGGTTTTTAAATATGCACCCTGTCTAATAAATCTCCACCTAATAAATTTCCACCCTATCTTATACATACTTTGTAGTTGGCCAATCTCAATCAACCAATCAGAACCAACTATTTAGATAAATTTTTAATTCAAATATTAAATGATGTTAAACTTCAAAAGAATTAAATTTTGTTTTCTTTTTAAATTATATCATAGTTTGTAAAAAAAAGTATGTATATATATCAATTAAGAAAATTTTTGATTTGACAAATTTGATATAAATCAAAAACATTTGAAGTTCAAAAATAAATTACAGTTGAAATTTAAGTAGTTTTTATTTGATTTGTCTTCCTTTTTTCTTCAGATTTTAGTACAGGTTGAAGATCGTGGGACGCCCCCCTTGAGGGCTCCAGGTCATGGTATTATTATTGTGAGGGTGTTGAGAAACCGGTTTGCACCCCAATGGACCAGAGTTGCCACCCAAGATATCCAACTAGCGGAGAATGTAGCCCCAGGAACCCCGGTGTTCCAAGTCGAGGCTATAGATAGTGATATCTCTGTGAGTATTTTGCTTCTTGTTTTACTGTTTTATTTTTATATTTTTATATTGATGTATTATTTTTATTTGGTAAACATAGTGAAAAAGGATATGTAAATTTAATATATGTTTTAACTATTTTATCGATTTCCCATATTAATCAGCATTTTACTTTTTTGATATCTCATTAAAAAAATGTAGCCAAACAAGTTGAGATTTGTATATATTTATCTGAAATGTACCAGCAGCACCTAAAACCTTCTTCTGTTGTTGTTTTTTATAAAAAAAATTTATTTGAGTGTTTTTTTTTTTTAAACTTTGCAGACATTCTTCAACAAGGTATCGTATGAGATTATTGGTGACCCGCCATCCCCAGCTTTCTTTGACATCTCCAACACAGGCCAGATAACAGTGAGAAGAAACCTAGATGCTGATGTTCAAACTGTATATTTTGTGAGTTCATATTTACCTCATTTGGTTGTCCTATGGTTGTATTATTTTTCTGGAACGCCTCAGGCAATACAACCATAACTCCTCCATAAAGTCAAACTGTTTGCGATCTCTATGTCCCTCTTATGATTGGTTGGAAATGTTTCGAAAGGAAGAATTTCCGGCCAATTCAGAGACATTTCCAAAATTCGTTAAAAATGTTTTCTGAATCTTATACGAGTATAGGGCATTATGTTTCTAGCATAGTCATACTATCTGTCTGTGCTGAGCAATGGAGGAATATTAATTCTCCAACATAACAAAAACTCCACACATTTTGTGGTTTTGTTACTCTGATCTCTATCTGACACAGTAGATGTCATGAGGGTCTCCAGGAAGACCAGCTATTTCACTGATTGAGTCTATTTTGTATAGGAAAACCCTCTTGATACAAAGCTTTTATTATTATTATGAAGCAATATACCCTTAAGCATTGTTTTCAACACCAATCAATTTGAAATCAAATAGGATAAGGGAATATAATTGTGCTCACCATTGACTTTATGACTATATTGTTTTATTTAACAGTTTTATGTAGTTCATATTTAAACCTTTCATGTCGCTGTGTTATATAATATATATATTTTTTAAAAATGCATTTCAATGAATCTGTACACTAGTTACTTTTAAGTTGTTGTTTTTTTCAAATATCATTAACCATATTTATAAGCACTATGCCGTGAACATGTAATCTGATCTTTAACCTTCGAACTTCCTATCACAGGTCAGAGTGAGAGCTTTTGACAATGGCCGTCCTCCACTGAGTAACATTACACTGGTACGTGTTGTTGTCAACCGTAACCAAGGTGCCCCCTATTTTGTACAAACCCAGTACAACTTTGATGTGGAGGAAACTCGAGGTGTAGGGGATGGTTTTGGAAGTGTGTCTGCTACAGATAATGATCTCCAAGTAAGTTGTATTGAACTGAATCACAAGTATGTAGATACAGAGCTTGAGGCCTATATAATGAGAACATATAGAAGGGGAAAATTGATTTAATGATTTCTTTCACTTGTAAGCAACAACCCTGAATATGCATTATTTTTTCACATTCAGTCTGTAGATTTGTTTCATATTTGTATAAAATGAAGGAGAAAAAAAAAACAGGAAATAGGAATTTGTTTACTCTAAAAGGTGTTTCACAATGATGAGAATTAAATTGGCGTATATTATATAATGCAATAGAATATACTTTATTTAACATTTGTTTTATAATGTTTTTAACTCTTTCTCATTAAGAATCTTATCTACTGGCAATAGTATTTGAAAAAGTTATCATTTATGTGAAAAAAGGATTGTTTGAAACAAATTTAAAACTTTTGAAATCGGCATGTGACAAACCAACAAACAAAGCCAT
>JAVFBX010186014.1:0-13931 GCA_034783855.1 Mopalia kennerleyi | reverse complement strand
TGATACCACTTAAAATCGTAGCAATCTGAATTTATTGATAAAAGCTAATTTTGGGAGCTAGTGCCTCTTTAAGCTATAGTGTTATTAATATTATATCAAAGGGGACAAAGACATCAATTTACAATTGTTTATATTATTGATAATATGATACGTTTCAAACGTTAAGGACAAAAAAAACCCAAATGTTTAATATAAAATTTCAAAATTATTATTTATATTATTTTTAAAAATTTCTGAAAATTTCAACCGGTATAATATTATTTTAAATTATCAAGCAACGAATTTACATACAGAATAAAACTGGATTAAGATTTTAACAGAAGATAAAAGCCCTATTAGATTGACGAGGGATCATTTTGACAGAAAATTTGCATTCGTTTTCCTCTCTAGGCGAATCATTTAAATCAGCCACATTTCAGTTCTTTTTTTAGCTTTTATTCACACATTCGGAATATATTTTCTAAGCAAGGAATATGGGTTATGTACAACGTTCATGTTGTCAAAATATATATTTTATTGTAGAGAAAGAAATGTACTAGCCTCCACTGAGATATGTTCCCAATAACGATATCGTATTTAAATTATATTTATAGCATGAAGAATATAACAGTTATTTTGAGGTGCCATATTTAATGGATTGAATATTTTATATGGATGTGCTTGTCCACAATTTGACCTGGAGTTCACAAGAATTGGCTGACCAATTCAAGTGGATGTGTTTTTTCGCCTTTGTCTGTCTAAGTATAGCTAGACTACTATCAGATTACTGCTAATCCCATGAAGTGGTAATCCTCGGCGGGCGCCTTTTAAAGGGCTCGTACTAGCTGGAGTAAAGCAGGTATAGGAAACTTTGCCTGGCTTGAAAAGAAATATTAGTCGGATGAGTATTATCACAAACTTGATAAAGTTTCTAGGCCCTGGAGACCAAAACTAGAGGGTAAAGAGCCTCTTGAGATGTCCCCCTCTATAAGGCCGTGTCGTGTTAGCTGGTCAAACAGTCTCAATGATAAATCCCCTATGTGGTTTCAATAACTATAAGTCAATGGCGCCCTGTGTCATGTATATGGCCCTAGATGGACAAGAATAGTATTATAGCTATAAGGATATTCAATATTTCAAGAATCAATGCTTGAATACCTATAATGTGATACTGTATAGTAGTTAAACAAACCAACTAAACCGACTTTTGAGCGTGGATTAATAAACAAACCAGTTTATTGATTTATTTGACTGACGTTTGGCGCCGTATTTATGAGTATTTCGCTTCCATGAACTTCCTGCGATGTCCGCAGTCGTCCGAAACTTTAACAAGTGTAGTGATTTGTTACTCATCATGTGGGTATAGTTACTCTATTCTGTTTGTTTTCAGAACATCCGACTATTGTTAACAGCCGCGTGTCCCTATACCGGGAATTCACTTCCCCCATCTTACTGACGGTAATCTATTCTGGGGTGAAGGTTCAAAGTAATACAAGAGATATTGTGTATTCTTGAAGTGTCAACAGTTAAAGGTGAAAGTGATTCTCCGTAGTCAATCAGCCGGCGGCTCTCCGTTCACAATATGTTAATATGTGGACAAAGTTACTGTTAAACCAATCAGACCACAGTAGCCTTGTCGTATATGGCAAGCCGTTTTTTCACTTCTGCCTTTACTCTACATACGTTGGATTATTTTGCACATACGTGAAATTTCTTTCCACATATGTGAAATTCTTTTTCACAGATGTAAAATAAATGACTTTATTTTACATATTTGAAAAGGAATTTTACATATGTGAAAAAGAATTCAACATACGTGAAAAAGAAGTCGACATAATCTTAATGCAACAGATGTGGAAATCTTTTTCCCTTATGTAAAATAAAAAGGTGAGTGGAGCTCTTTATAAATATGTGAAATAAAAGCATCCAATACCTTAATTACAGACTTCTCCCTCACAGCCTCTATTTAATGGCAATAAATTTGCTCAAAAAGTTCAATCTGATCCACCCTCTGCGCTTCGCCAAGCATTTGTTATTTTCTAGCAAAGACTAAATCAGGGACACTACATTTGTTTTACAGGCCTACAATTGGAACCGATTCTGTAGTGAACATTAGTGCCTACTACGTCTGATTCGTCGGGATAATAAAATAATGTAGACTACAATAGAAATACTGAATAAGAATAAACCCGTCGCCTGATATGATATTCACTCTGTATTTGTCACCGTAATTGGTATTTTTCAAAATAGAATGTATGGCTTTGTGTTTCAGCCGTTGTTAGACTGTAAATATATGTGAGTGTTCGACTTTTGGCAGTCTGCGCTTTGCTTTGTTGTTGTTGTAATCTCGCTGCTGAGGGATCTCGGCTTGGTAATGTGCCATGCTGAGGCTAAACTTGCACATCATGTGAAATTTATTCCTATCGTCGTTGCAGTCTTGAAAGTCCACACAAAACGATAGGAGCACACACGAAGTGGAACTCTTTTGTACATATGTAAAATAAAAGTGTATTTTACACAAGTGACATTCTTTTCCAAATATGTGAAATAGTTAAGTTTTTGTATTTTATTTTACTTATGTGAAAAATAATTTCACATATGTTGAAAATATTTTTACATATGTTGAAAACAATTCTACGTATGTTAAATACATTTTTATATTACATATGTGAAATTGTTTTCACATAAGTGAAAATCTTTTCAACATAAGTAAAAAAGAATTTCGCAAATATGCAAAAGAAGTGTACATAAGTAAAATTAAGCAAAACTAATTCGACATATGTAGAGTTGTTTTATACAACAATGTTCTATCTGTGAAAACATGTTTCTGTAAATATCTAATTTAACTTAAATATCTACATATGGCAATTATGTAAATTTTACTTATTTAATCTATCTGTGAACTATAGTCCTGTTAAATGTGTTTATGTTTTCTAACCATGTCATATTTATGTTATATCCCATCTGTTATTTGTTATCAGCTCTGTAAATGGATTTTATGTATCTGTATGAGTCTGAGTTCAATAAACTAAACTAACTAAACTAAATTAAGGTAAAAGTGGTAAAACGGCTTGCCATGGTGGTAGGCCAATATTTTCGTTTTATGAATTTCACACAATTTCACAGCATGCTGTAGAGTGGTTTACTCTCTCGAATACTCTGTTCTATAATACCTCTGGGATATTAAAAACTGTACTAAAGAATTTTTTGTGTTGCCGTAATTGATATACCGTAATTAAGAATGGTATACTTTCTGTATTTATGTTTAAAAAGAAAATAATAGTTATTGTTTACCGTCTTATTTGTTATTATTATATGTGGACACAGATTTGTATTTCCTAAAGGACAGTTTAGGTTAACGAGAGTGTAAGAGTTAAAATGACGGGGTGGCGAATAAAGGCATGGTCATGACCTCTTCCCGGATATAATCGAGAGGTAATGATTAGTTGTGTTTTGTGATGTACCGTCTTACAATCTATCTTTTTGACATCTGCCTTGGCTGTGACGTTATTTATCGCCGTGCCTCGAGGCGGTCGTCTGCTCTCGCCAAATGCAGCAGACGACAGTGGGTGTGTTGGTTTGGCGCGTTTACCGGATTCTAAAGGACTTCACCAACTCAGCCATTTTACTTGATAACAGGGTGGAGAGAGGACGCTGTGATAAATATACGTTATTTCGCGGCAAGTTTTCATAATTGGGGCCTCCTCTTGGGTCCGTTAGCCGCTTCACAGGCGACACAACCAATAGCATTGTGTGTATGTCACAATGGGAACGCGATGCACCAATCGGCAGACTAGCTCCATCGGTCTCAGATTACACGTGAGCTACGTGGCCATTGTCTGAGGTTAACAGTCATGGGCGACAGAATGACTGCTCTCTTTGGGAAAACTTTTCTTCGCCGAATAAGAAACAGTGAAAATAGCCCTTGATGTCACCTCAATCTTTAATAGGACATAAAAGATGCACTTAATAAAAAAAATGTTAAGGCTTACATGTACACGTAAGCTTGTAAATCATACCAATTTATATTACAAAGTGCAATGTAATACGAAATGAACACTAAACGAAGGCATGTTTGATTCCACAAGCATCAGTTTGTCGCCTACGATACACTCCATGCCAATCGACCAACACCCCCGGTACACTTATCCATATGGTAATAGGCTGCTTAGATCTTTATTTACCCGAGTTAAACAAGGACTGTTCTTTCGGATTTACATAGTTTGCTTTCTCAATTCGTGCGTCTCTGTACTAGTACAGATATGGCTATACGGCGTCTAGCGTTTGTTGAAATAAAGAGTCAACCAGGAAACCAAAGTGGTCTCATTGCAGGCGCTAGTCAAGTGTAATTTAAAACTTTCATATTAAGAATTAGAGAGACTGATCGCTGGAAATGTTGGGTGATTCGTTTTGCGGATAATTCCACTGACATTGATAGATCACCCAGACCAGTGTTTTTAGGGCTGCAAGAGAAACTCTGGACAAAAACACCCCTAGGCTAGGCGTATTAAATCGAGAGAGAGAAAAAAGTTCAGACAAAAACTCCCCAAAGAAGGAGTTCTCTTAATGGAGACAGGATTAGATGGAAGCTCTGTAGAGTTGATAGTAACTCAATGATTGCTGGGTAATTTACTGATCGAGCACGTGACCTGTGGGTATTCAGATTTAACTGATGATGGAAGATGAGTAAAGCGTATAAGGCAGGCTAGTTTGAGAAACTGTTGACTTTATCACTGTAGCATCAGCATGGGTGGGTACATGTAAAAACTGAACTATTTGAAGAGTGTGATTACCTTGTCACACGCTTATTAATAAACGAACATGGAGTAAGCTGGGCGGACGGCCTTGTCAACTCTGTGACAGAAACAAAAACTAATTCCCTTCCACCTCACCCATCATGTCAGCCACCCTGTCCCCTCGAGAGTTGTTTTAGTGACAGATAATCCGCGCTCAACAAATCCGCTATGTCGTATAAGAGACTTGAAATCTGTGGTTCACTATCGGACCCCTGTCAAAGTTAGTCAGGTTCGAGTTTTAGATCAAATGACCTGCTATATCACTGTCGTTTTCCTCCCATATAAAACAGCAGATTTCCCACTGTTGTCTCTCAGATAAAGCCAATCTTTGTTTACACCCCAAATGGGTCGGCCGATGTCCAGCCCTTGATTTACCAACCTATAGGGATTTCCATGAGATATCTACACAATGTTGGCTGTAGATAAATTGTTGTTCTCCATACGCGCAATCTTGGTGAGGATTAATGTTTTTATTGTGTGTATAAGATATTCGGGATTTAAATAATGGTGTTATATGAAGGACGTATTTAGAATCATTTGCAAATTGGAAATTTTTCGAATATATATATATCAGTTGGATTTGATGTGAATGGAACCGTGAATCTTTGACGATAACGGAGTACGGCTATTGCACGGTAAGGCTCTCTACTCCTATCCTCTCAACGACTTCATTCAGAGCCTAACGTCTCTCGAGGATTAACGCTCCGCTAATCCCCCAGCATGGCTTCAAACATCTAAGCTGTGGGAAGCTACCAGGCATCAATGCTATCATCGCTTCTCTTAATTACTAGTAATTGATCGGAGCTATAAAGATCCTAGTCGCTTTACAATTTCCGACAAAATACCAAATATCCACTCACTTTACACGCTGAAATCGCTTTACGCATTTTCTTACATGTACTTCTAATGATATTGTTAAAGATTATGCGTCTTATTTTCTGCATGACAGACTCTATATGTAATTTGAAGAATCGTTTAGTAATGTAAACTTTTTTTACAGGCTAATTAGGCATGTTATTAAGTTTTACCTAATGTGATAAGATTGCTGACGGAATAGATATTATAATTTCCTTTATTATATTTAGTATGTGATGAATTTGTAAATTGACAGATGCATGTTTAAGCTATCTTTATACAGTCCGTATCTGTTTGAACATCGTGCCTATTGACAAAACAATTTGTTACTACATGTGTTGGACATTTCTTTGTCTATTCGATGAAGCCTGGCTGATATTTAAACTACTGCCATGTTTTATTATATGGCATATGCGTGTTGAGTCGATTCATGCAAGCCTCTTTAACTGTAGGTTTACTACTGCAGGACAAATCTAAATAAATACATTTTTTTACGTAATATTGTCTTGTTTATTTTATATATAATGATGGACAAAACTACAATACTTTAAGAATATTCAATCTCTTCTATGGATGTATTTGTATTCGATTTGCTTTCGAGAAAATAGGTTAAATTTGCACACATGGTAGCTTCGTGTGTGCAAAAACAAATCGCCTGTACATCATCGACATGAAATCATATCACATTGGTTACTAACTATAGTGGCTCTTACTACAGAACACATTGCAGGAAGTAACAGCTTTCCAGGATTAAGAATAACAGTTTTTTTTTATCACGTGTATAATACCTTTAATCTATGTAGATAACAATTGCTTCTCACTGACTTCCTTCAAATAGCAGCTTTTGAATACGTGCAGTGTTATTGTTTTTATTATTCATGTTTGACATTTATTTTAAATTGAAAATTACAAATTGTCATTTTTTAAAAATCTTTTAAAGTCTCTTGATAATATTTGGTATGGTAACGGCAAGCTATTTTTAAAGGATAATTAGGAGCTGGTCATTTAAATAAAAATGATTCAAATATTTATTTTGTAATTTAAAGAAACACTTTTGTTTTAAACCGAATAATAAGCCATTAAAGACAGGTGCCCGTCAGTACACATGAAGCTACCATGTCTGCAAATTTAACCTATTTTCCTTTGTAACATTGAAATATTCCGTTCATACACGCACCTGAAGTATACACATTTTTTAAGCTAATTCAAATATTCGAAAACAAATTATGTAGATAATTTGACGGTAATTAAATCGTGTTTTAGTCTTTGTGATTAACATAATTATATAACCAAGCGGTTAGACGGTGACGAGTGAATCAGCATTTCCAGTATTTATATTTTCTCTTGGTCTCAAACTGCTAATTTCCTAACAGATGACAGTTTTCGTTTGTGTTCACCTGGTAGATTAACATCTTAATTTGTTTCAATTTCATTGATTTTGAGAAAAATAAGTTCGATTAAATCCAATTTCGTAACAAATTATTATCTTATGTTTATAGTTTTTCGAAAGGTATTTATTTTAGCTGCCCGTAACGAAATCACTTAAGCTGATTGTATCATCAGACCGTGGCTGAAGGAAGTCCTCCTGGGAGAGTATTTCATCGCGGAAATTTATCCGGCAAATTACCCCCGTACCATGAATTTCACATTAAACCCAATTGAATTTGTTACACAAAACAAAAAGAAAACCGCAAACCACACATTGCAGTATAACATTTTGCAAAGCGGATCATTATCGTTTCTTTGGTATATTTTGTTATTGTCTTTAAAGTCTTTTCCAAAAATAATAAAAATATAAATGTCAAGTTTCCCTTTCACAGCTTTAACATAAAAAACCCTCTGGGCAAATGAGTGATGGATGACGAATTCAATTGTTTTTTTTATCTTACACTATTCTTCTGTTGATGTGATTATGTCAGGAATTATATACAATTATTTTATTGTAGCAAGTTTAATTTTTTTAAATAAATAGAAGGATGTCATTTGGCAAAGTTTGTTTTCTAAAATATCTACTGATGTGTAAAATATATAAACAGTATATGGCTAAGATGTTTGCTATATTTATTAATGTCATGCCACCGGTGTGCTGAGATAAAACCAGGTGTAAAATTGTGTTCCCAGATGAGGGTGTGAAAATGACATCACATTACACTACACCCAACCACTTAAAAACTTATTGATTTTACATATTATACGAAACATTAAAAAAAACCAAATTTGCGTTTTTTATTCTTTCTGTACAATCTATTCGCCAGTGGTTTTTAAAAGTATATATGTATAGAACATAAGTCTACAATGGAACTGAGCCATATATAACGTGTTTTTATTATTATTATAGCTAGCTGTATTGGATTATATGAAATCTGTTATATGTTGTGGCTATTTAATAACTGGTTGATAATGACATAACCGCTGTTGCAGAGCTATGGTGGATTTACTGCGCACAGTAAAACTTGATTTATTGTGTCAATGGAGATTTATAAGTGTAGCTATTCAGTGCTAGACTTGCTATTTGAGACTGTCATACTTACTTAGCGATTCCACATTTTATAATTAGTTTCAACGAATCGACTCCCGTAACAAGGCTATTTGATTAACAATAGCGAGTATATAATGTGAGTTTTGAAGTAGCGTAAAGCCGATATTTGGAAAGACATATTTCATCGTCTGTCAGCTGTTTTCTTCATCACAGAATGTCTAGGGAAACTGATTATTAAGTTCCTTGTTTCCAAAGACGCCAAGTCGCTCTCATAAAAACGGCTTTCCTCAGGAGCTTCCTGTAGTTGTAGGCTCTGTTATATAGATTAGTGAAAACTGAACTGTTGTTTGGGTGGATATTCCGACAGTTGGGGGCAAAATGAACAACTGTTAACTTATCAAAATAGTGTATAGCAACAAAAGCTTTTCCACAGACTACCTTCTCGTTTTTCTGCATGAATATTGGTATGGGGGCTATCCGTGTTATTGCAACAACATCAACAAGCACACATAATTCTCAAATGTTATTTACTGCCAGGTCCACTATGTCTGTATTCATGCAATTATCGCAATTTTAACTGAAAGCATAAAATTATTAATATAGTACGAGCACCAGTCAAATATACGCTATTTTTATTAATGTTAATCATAAGGAAACACATATAGCATTGCTTTTAATTTCGCCTATAGCTTCAGTGTCTGATATAACACGCCTACCACAAGCAGGCGTTTTATCTGTATTTGATGTTCACTGTGACTCAGTCTTGATTTAACACAAAGAAATATACTCTCAATCAATTTGACCGGTATTTTAAATATCACTGTTGAACAAATAAAAACAGTCTGAGACAGGGCCAGTAGACTGAATGTCGGCGTTAAAGATTTGAGTTTACCATCAGAAAACTGGGACAGGAACAATACGCATTTAGTTTATTCGGAACGAAAAGTGATCTTTTCAAACTAAATAAGATCATCTTTCTTAGCTGATGATAGTAGTAGGTATTGTCTGTGATGGGAATATGCTTCCTCTAATAAATCTCCATGATAATAGAAACTTCCAGCCACCAGGGAGTTACACCGTGTAAACCTAACAAGGTGATACTGGTCACTAGCATGGTCCTGAGGGGGAAGGAGCGTGCCGTGGGGGTCGGGTGTCAGAGTGACAGAACCCTTAAACAACAAATTACTATTAACACCGTAACAAACGCCACTTTTTCGATATAAACCCACGTATAATTACGTATAACATTAAGCTGTATGCTCGCTGGGGAAGCTAGCCCCTCCTGATGCGCCACGTGTCGCCGGGTGGAAGACGGTCCCTATCCGGTAACATGTACCGCAGTCGTCTCCATCTTACACCGGGTTAGCAATTATTTCTATGAACGACAAGAAGAGAATTTCTCTGGTTTCCGTGATGGGGACTTTAATTTCTTCCGCTGGTCTGAAGATTTCCAATCTTAGCAGGTTTATCCCAGGTGTTAGATCAGGTCAGCCCTCTAGTTGATTGCTATCAGCTCTCTTCAGCAGATGTACAATGGGAAATCGGCCACAAGAAAGCCTCGCTAAACTCCATTACCATTAGCCCTCCGCTGTAATAACACACAAAACACCATGCAATTAAATTAAGCCATTGCTGTTTTGTGATTCAACAGGCTTAAGTCCCATTTCAAGTTATCTTCATTTTATTAACTTCAATTTGTGTGAAACACATTAAAGGGTTACGGAAACAAATAGATACTTACAATACCGATTTCTATTTGACTCAAACAGATGAAAACCGCAAACTTCGGATATAATATCCGACAAGAGTTACTTTTGATGAGAATGTTTGTGAATAGATTGAAGAATTGTTTCGATATACACGATGTTTCCGTTGGTTTGATCGTAATTAGCAGCCTATTAAAGGGTAATTGAGAACTACCTAACAGACTTACACAATGTTTCCGTTGGTTTGATCGTAATTAGCAGCCTCTTAAAGGGTAATTGAGAACTACCTAACAGACTTACATATTTCTAAAAAATAATGGCATATGGGTGTTGATTTATTAAAATCGTTGAATCATAACGGACTTTTGTATATATATTTGGGATATTTACTGAAACCTAAGTAGAAAATAACTTATGTTGAAAATGTTCGTTTCAGCCCTTTTTTGTCTCCACGACATACACGGACTAGTTATAGATCTGTTAAATGCTTACTGGTGGGTGGGCGGTGGTACGCCATGCTAAATTAGTCCTTGTTTCTTGTATTTATTCAATTGTATTGTATTTATGTCATGTCTGCTTGAGCAGAGTGTTGACACGTTCAACGGGAAAGCTGTTTTCATCACACTGTATTTAACCAGAAAGAATGGAGGTGTTGTGTATAAGGAAATAACTATTTTGTGACGGGATAATAATTATTTATCGCTATCACCTTGCACAGTTGTGAAGTGTTTTGGATCAGTCACCGAAACACCACGTCGCTTAGCATATCGGACTGCTGTCACTTTCACAGACTGTTCGCATCTGGCTAGTCACTCCCACACATGTCCAGTTCGTCCGGACTTGATAGAAACAATAACAGACTGTTTTCTTTAATTACTGATCTGAATAATTCTGACATTATTTGACGAAAAATAACCTCGCCAGGATTTCCGTATAAAACAGACAGTTCAATTCACCACACACCATATACCACTTTTCGTAACCACTGTATAAAATTGAAATATTCAGACTAACTTCTTTCTTTTCTTGTCTCCAACTTAATAAAATAATCTCGATTTTTTTTTGTATTTATGGTAACTGATTGGCGTTTGGAACTGTTGCTTTTGTTCATGTGCGAACTAAAGTAGTTCCTTTCTGTACCGACTAATCCTGATTTTGCTCATGCCAAGACTTGATTTTCTTCCTGTGATTTAATTTAATTTTCGCTGGAATTCCTCCGAAACACCGATTGGTTGTTTTCTTTTGCACTCGGACACTGTTTCGTCCTGTGCACCATATTGCTGGCTTTTTTCATATCGATTCTTACATTTAACATTGGCTTTTTTGTATGCATTCGAATCTTAGTTTGCACATTTCTGCCGTCTTTTCCATTGGACACACAAACAATAGCTTTCTTCCTACACAAATTATTGTCTTTTCATTTTGATTTTGATTGCGAGACTTATAAATAACATTCTTCGTGTGCCCAATATTTTCCGCAGCGCCCAATTTTTGGCGGGACGCTTATAAATGGCAGTATATTGGTTTTCCAGTTGTGCCCAATTTGTTATCGGGACTCTCCTAACTGGCTCTCTTCGTGTTCGCAGTATATTGGGTTTTCACTTGTGTCAAATTTATTTACGGGACTGTTATAAATGGATTTTTTCATGTGCACAGTATATTGGTTTTCCACTTTTGTTTAATTTGTTACATGACTCATAACTTACTAGCTATCTTCGTGTGCATGGTGTAGTGGTTTTCCACTTGTGCCAAATTTGCTTACATGACCCATATAACTGACCGCCGTCGTGTGGGCTGTATATTGGTTTCCCACCGTCCGCTTGTGTTCAATTTGGCTACGCGACTCTCTTAACTGGCTGTCTTTGTGTGTGCAGTATATGGGTTTTCAACTTGTGCCTTATTTTAAGAACCTGTTCTTATAACAGGTTGTCTTCGTGTTTGCAGTGTATGGTTTTACACTTGCGCCTAATATGTTCACGAGACACTCATAACAGGCTTTCGTCATGTGCCCAGTATATTTGTATTTCACTTGTGCCCAGTTTGTTCACGAGACTAACATAACTGGGTTTCTTCGTGTGCGTAATATGTTGGTATTTCACTTGTGCCCAATTTGTTTACGGGAATCTCCAAACTTTCTTCAAGTGTGCAGTATGTTGGTTTCCCCCTTCTGCTTATTACGTTTACGTGACTTGTAGCTGACTTTCTTCGTGTGCACAATATATTGCTTTTTCTACTTCTGTCCTATTTGTTTACGGGGCCCTTATTACTGACTTTCTTCGTGTGCGCAGTATATTACTTTTTCACTTCCTACCAATATTTTTACTGGACCATCATACTGGCTTTCTTCGTGTGCCCAATATTTCGATTTTCCACTTGTGGCAAATTTGCGTCGTGTTTGCAGTATATTGGGTTTTCCCTTGTGCCCAATTTGTTTACAGGACTATCACAACTGGCTTTCTTCTTGTGCGCAGTATATTAGTTTTCCACTTGTGCCTAATATTTACGGGACTCTCATCAATGGCTTTGTTCTTACGCAAAGTCCATTGGTTTTCCACTTGTGCCTAGTTTGTTTACTTGATTCTCCTTACTGGCTTTCTTCGTGTGTGCAGTATATTGGTTTTCTGCTTGTGTCAAATTTGTTAACTGGACTATCATCCTGGCTTTCTTCGTGTGCATGCCTAATATATAGATTTTATGCTTGTGCACAATTTGCTTCGTGTGCGCAGTATATTAGTTTTCCACTTGTGCCCAATGAGTTTACGGGACTATCATAACTGACTTTCTTTGTGTGCAAAATATATTGGTTTTTCGTATGCGCCTAATTTGTTAACGGGACTATCATAACCGGCTTTCTTTATGTGCGCAGTATATTGGTTTTCCACTTGTGTCTTATTGGTTCACGGTACTCTCATAACTGGCTTTCTTCGAGTGCGCTGTTAGTGATTTGTTTATAGTGCCGAATTTGTTTACTGGACTCTCTTCACTTCCTAACTTTCTTCCTTCGTGTGTGCAGTATATTGGTTTTCCACTAGTGCTCAATTTGTTTTTGGGACTGTCCTAACTGGCTTTCTTCGTGTATGCAGTATATTGGTTTTCCAATAGTGCCCAATTTATTTTTGGGACTGTCATAACTGGCTTTCTTCGTGTGTGCAGTATATTGGTTTTCCACTAGTGCTCAATTTGTTTTTGGGACTGTCCTAACTGGCTTTTTCGTGTGTGCAGTATATTGGTTTTCCACGTGTGTCTAATTTATTTACTTGGCTGTCATATTGGCTTCTTAATGTGCCCAATAAAGCGATTTTACACTTGTGCCTAATATGCGCAGTATATTGGTTTTCCAATAGTGCCCAATTTGTTAACTGGACTCTTCTAACTTTCTTTCTTCGACGCGCAGTATTTTCGTTTTGCACTTGTGCCCAATTTGTTTACTGAACTCTTATAACTGGTTTTCTTCGATTGCGCAGTATATTGGATTTCCACTTTGTTAACTTAACTTTCTTCGTTAGATAAAGAGTCACGGCAAAAAAGTAAATCAATCTTTACAAAAGGTCACCCCGCGTGCATAGGAATACAATCTGTCTTAGTGTGGACAGTAAAATTCGCACAGGACCAGTCTTTGTTTTATAACTGTTGTTGGGAACCCTTGCATTACGTGTCCCAATGTGGATTTAAAGGGAAAGACAACTGTTTGTCAACCTAAACTTATTATTTTTATTGCATATTTTCAAAGACAACAAGCTGTTCGAGTAAACACAGCAAGCCATTATTCCTCTGCACATAAAGCCTCGATTAGCTTAATGCCGACGAAGGGTCTGGTTTTATTTCTGTGCACTCTTCATTTTGTTTACTTCGTGTCCACGATATGACTGGTTTTATTCCTGTGTACTCTTCATTTCGTTTACTTGATGTCCACGCTATGACCGTTTTATAGTCCTGTGCACTCTTCATTTCGTTTACTTGATGTCAACGTTATGACTGATTTTATTCCTGTGTACTCTTCATTTCGTTTACTTGATGTCAACGATATGACTGGTTTTATTCCTGTGTACTCTTCATTTCGTTTACTTGATGTCAACGTTATGACCGTTTTTATTCCTGTGCACTCTTCATTTCGTT
>JAVFBX010186003.1:0-13932 GCA_034783855.1 Mopalia kennerleyi | reverse complement strand
CTTAAACAAAAGCAGGAAAAGGCGATTTGACTGGGATAATGAACATATATTTTCAAAAAAAGCCTTTAGTGGTGGACCTGCTAGCTACTCAGCTTGTATTTTTTAAGACCGAGCTAATTATTTTTATTATAATTTAACATTAGAAATGGAGTCTGAATTGAGTTTTTTGAAAATGATGTCTCAAATTGAGTTTATTCTCAAGCTTAACTGACCATTTAGGGTAGTTAAACTGGGCGTCTATGAACCCCTGTATGTAGAAACTTGTACATGTATTTTTTCTTCATCATTACCTAAATATTTTATATGAATAATGTTGTTGTTGCAGGTATCCATCAGATGAAATCGAGTCAAAAGTGTCCACATTCCGCAAGATGTTAATGGAAAAGGAAGGAGTCTCTGAAACAGTGGAGAAAGATGACTTTGGACGACCTGTGTAAGTTGTTTGACTTTTACATGGGAACCAAATTAATCAAACTCTATGGATTACATGTAAGGGGCTGTGTTAAAACACAACTGTGAATGCTCACAAAGAAAAGGCAAATTGTGAGAATGGCCGCAATGCCATTATGGGTAAACTTTTGACACATTTTATGAAAAAATATTTATAGTAAATGGGGCTTATAATAATTTTGGGAACCTTCATGTATATTTCCTAAACCAGATTGACTTTTAAAAAGTCCCCTGTTTCATCTTTTTTGTGTTCCATGACTTGTGGGGTTTTTTTTCAGGAGTGATTTTAAGTATTACAGTTATATAAAACAACATATCTGAATTGTGAATTAATAATTAGTTCTTTCAATTCGCACTCAGCCTGTAAGTTACATAAATATTAACTGTGATGAAAGTTGATCCCTAGCCTTGTAGACTAGTGAGAACCTTCTTTATGTTCCTGAACAATTCTCCTCCTTTGACCCCTTCAGGAAGGGGGAACAACTCTTTCATTACAGAGCATGCTGCCCTTGTGTCTTCTGTTCATTCTTTAGCATTGCTTCATTTGGTCTGTAGGAGAAATTATATCTTTTGGATGATTACATGACCCACAAACATGTCATTGGATGAAGAATAATTAAGATCTGATATGATTTTTAACAGTGTGTCAGTGTACATGTAGTATAGTGCTGAAATGGTAACATTTCAGCACTCTTCTGACATCAACTAGGAGATCTCAGCCTGATGAAAATGAGTTTGTGTTGATCCATGGTGGTTTGACAGTTTTAAGATAAAATATAGCAGAGAAATGAAATGTTCTGAATGTCGAATGCAAAAAGACTGATGTAAATCACATTTATACAGTACTCACCTTATTAACTGTGGACTTTGCACATACATTTTAACATTACACTCAATTGAGGGTACTAAAAAAAAATTGTGTTAAAATTGTTTACATATTTTGAGGGATTCAGTTTTCAATTTGTATGTGTAAGAGTAAGTAAATCACTTGCTTTATTTCCAAGAAGAGGGAATGATTTGTATGTGTAACAGAAAGTATATAAAATAAATGACTTGATTCACTTCCAAGAAGAGGGAATGATCTCTGTTTTTTAATGGATATATTGACAAGATGGAACCTCCTTTCTTATTTTTTATTTCTCGAAATTATTGTACGACTTCGGTGACAGTTCTAGGTCAAAATCATAATTACAATGTATTTTATTCAGAATTTCTGTTTATTTATGTTATAGCTGTCTGAAAAACAAAATGAATGAGAACTTGATAAGTAAATAAATATATAGATGATTATATATATAATATTATATATATATATATCTGACCTGCTGGTTATTGCCACTGATTATACCATTGCAAAATATCAGTAACAGTTTCAGCTCTAGCATTTTAGGTTGTTTATCCGTAACTAATGATCAAACGTGTGCATTTTTTGCATTCATAGTTGGGTTGTTGTTTGAGCTCCTCTGTGCATCTTGTTATTATAACCACTGATGTTCTTTCACCCACTGGATTGGCATGCTGTCAGACGTAATAAGTCTTTAATTAGTTATAACAATGATTTAATCTTTTCTTCAGTATACATTGCTGATATGGCAGTCAACATTACTTTGAGAAACCATAACATTGTGGCGTAAAACACTAATCAATCAATCAATCAATCAGAAACTAAAACACTGAACAAATAAACAAGTAAATAAATGAAATACACATCCCCCCCTACTTGAAGATCTTAGAAATTGAATATAGAAATATGTCCAAGTGTTAAATTGTTTCATGGTGATATATGATTTACTTTATCATTTAATCTTTCATATTTTAAGTTTTAATCAGAGATTTTTAGTGCCTCAGTCAAAGAGGAAGATATTGAATACAAACCATTGTGTTATTTCTTATAGCGCTATATTCCCCCAGGTAGTTGATTGTACACATATTTATCTTTGTAAACCAACAAAGAAAATGTATTAATTTGTTTGCCTTCTGTTGAGAATATGTGTTGATGAATTGACGGATCAATATTATTAATTTCAGGTTTCATGGTCTCAGGTAGTTTTGAGCCAACAATGTCGCCACACTGTGAAGTTAATAGAAACACAAATTATTATTTTCTAATGAGGTCATTAAGCTAGGATTATACGCTAGTGTGTTTATCGTTGTTTAATCTGAAAGGTGTTAAGACCAGAGCCTTTACTCTGTCCACTGTTTTAATAGTACAGTTCATTAACCTACCAGCATCCAAATCCCTCGGGGCCTCGGAGTCGTGTGCGGTTAACAATTTCTGAATGAGATTGAATTAATCAATGTCTATATTTCTGTTTAACTATTTATGTTGTATTCCTTTTGTAATCTAGCACTGTAGTGGAAATGTAAAGGGCCCTTTGAGAGAGGGCAGTTTTTTTGAAGCAGAGCAATGCAGTTTTGAGTCTCTTGACTAAGCACTGGCAGAAGATCAAGTTTCCAACATTAAACATCCCCAAAACAGAACAGAGTTTATGGTTGTACATGTTCTGGTGTCAATAAACATTGGACAACACTTCCATCTGTCAAGGCAGTTGGTTGTGAGGGAGTTTCCTGTGGCCCTGGTGCTCTCAGAGCTAATGGGCAACAGAAAGTTGGTCTGTTTGTCATGTGTCTGTTTTACATACTGTATTTGTCTTGTCAAGCTTTTGTTTGTTGCCAGTGGTGTTGAGGGTGGTTTCCTTCACCCATTGGGCTGGTCTGCCACCATATTAAAGAAATAGCCTGGACTATGGCACTTCCAATCAAACAAACAAAGTACTTGTCATAAGTGAAATACCCTTAAGTACAGCATGAAACACTGGTCGATCAGTCCAAACATAATCTACATGTATGATAGTGCTCTTTGCTTTTTAATGTATTGATCACCTGCACAGACAAAGTTACATTTAGGGAATATTGAGTCAATAAACATGTTGCTTATTTCTGAAGAATACATTTAAATATATATATGCTTATGTTTGTCTGACATTCTTTAATTTAGATTTTTAGCATTTGAGCATTTCTTCTGTCATCCCTTAGACTTTTTTATTCACTCCACACAAAATTCAGCTTTAAACAATGATTTTAATGATATATTGATGATAAAAAGCTTCATTTGAAAGGGGTAAAGTATAAAAAATACATCCAATCAGTGAAAAATAGCAGCTCCTCCACTCAAACAATTCGACATGTTCATGTAGAAATGCTGAACTATTAAACATAAATATAAATTCTAGTATTGAGGGGTTTTTTTTAGCCCAGATTATATCACCTGGCATGTTAAAGGTTACTTAATCTCAGAGGTTCAGGGGGAGAGATTAACTCTACTCACTAGTGGTACAGTATTGCCCATTAACCCGCTTGCACCTAGTCTCTTGGGGTGTCCCAAATGGGTGCCTGTACTGAGCTCTTGGAGAGATTGGATTAATTCACAGCATATGCATATTTAATTATTTATAGCCTCATTATTTCTGGGCACATGCACACCTCTATTGGTTTATTTATGTACCAGTTGTATTTATGTATCCAAAGACATAGTCTATGCCTTCAACAAATGTAAATAGTAAATACACCTACAGGGAAGAAAGTAATGTACTAAAAACATATCTTGATATTTAAATGCCTTCGGCAGCAACCATATTACAGCAACCATATTACAGCCACCGTGTTACAGTAACTTCAGAGTTTTCTAAAAAGAGAAAAATTTGCTTGCCTCCACTGGGATTAGAACCGGGGACCTTAGGGAACAGCCCCAACACTGTACCGACTGAGCTACAGAGGCTCACGGCAGAATGAGTCCTGACTTCTAACCCAGTATGTTCATGTATAGCACTAACAGCAGGGAATAAAACCAGATTAAATTACTTAATTTTCACCAAACAACTAGAAGAAAAAAAGAATCGATTGAAATCAGAAGATTAAAATATCTTTCCACCAGCCTTTTGTAAACTGTCAGATTGTGACAGTTTGACGTATTAGAGCTTAATCGCTTCTTCCCTGTCAATCTATTACACTCATAGCTTGTCAACACCTACTCAAATTGGCTGAGAATTGCTGGAGGCTGATTTAAACTCAACCCTCCACATTTATGGCCTTTGACATGATCTGTTGTAAAATGTTGATGTAATCCCACTTCATTTGATAAAACCATGTTCATAAACTTTATGGTCATGTTCTTTGATCCATGCTTGATAAGATGTTTTTGTACATTGTGCCCTTATCAGCTCTTTCATTGAATGCCAAACTACATGTTCTTATCAAATCTGCTAGTTGTGACCTATTTAAAAAATCTGACATTTCAAAGTTTTAGATTTACTGGAAACTTCTGACAGAAGGGCTTTTCTTGAAAGTATTGAAAATGTGATTCTTTCTGGTGAATTTTGGCAGGAAATCCGCGTTGAAGCAGTTTCAAAAAGTTAATCCATGAAAGTGTCACTGTCTTCACAAGAAGTGTAATATGTTCAAGTGTTAATCTAATCTAATTGTTTCATCAACATGTCTAATGTAAAACTGCTCGGCCAGAGAGGTAGTATTCAGGTAACAAAATAGACATAAACACCACCCTTGTAGATGGAACCTTCATGGACACCGGTCCACTGGTGGAATCAGGGCCGCAGCCGTGGCTTAGTGGTAGCATGTGCGGCTGCCCTTACTAAACCTTTGATGTACCGTTCACCAGATCGAGTCCGCTTATCGACCATCAGGTATATGAGCGAGTCACATGTTGTGGCTCCCAACAATCGTGGTGGTGGTTTTTACGAGGTTTCCTCTTGGTTTTCTACTGTAATACGATAAAGTGCAGTGTGAAGTGCACAACCCTTCATCATATAAGTGAAATACCCTTGAGAACGACATTTAGTCCCAAACAAACAAACAAAAAGCTATAATCAGATATTGTCTGATAGTGAAAGTCAACATTTTTGCTGTCTGCACTGACCAGCATGTAAACAGCTCTAGGGTCTACATAAATTGAAACACCCAACTTCACGGGTTTTTATTTTTTTTGAAAAAAAAACTATACAGTTATGTCTTTTAGAAAAATTCTGAGAAGTTTCCAGCTTGTAGACTGACTGAGCTGATTATAAATTCAATGCGGTGATAATCACGATGACAGTTACACAGGAAATCTGATCATCTGGCTGTATATACAATGTTTACCCATAACACAACTAGTGACCATGGTATATTAGAAACTTGTCTCTGGGAGTTTATCTAGAACATATGGTGATTCATTCTTGATTGATTTAAATTGATCTTCATCCCTGTGCCAGTGTGATTGCTTTTAAGAAAAAATAAAATAACTTGTTTTGGACATTCAGCCTAAAGACAGAAAGGACATTACATGTGAGACCAAAAACTGTATGCTGACATTTGAAGTAATAACACATGTTGACAACATTTCTGTGACCTTCATCAGATACCATCTGGTTTCTTCCAACTCATGGATATACATGCAGTGAGTTATCTAGAACATAAGATGATTCATCGATTTTAATTAATCAACATCCCTGTGCCAGTGTGATTGCTTTTAGAAATATATAGTAAGTGGATCCACTGAGCAGCTTCAATAGCCAAAGACACACCCATGCAAATTTCAGGAATTGTCAAGATATTCATCTTAAAGGTACAAGTATGCATGTAGAGGCCTCGTGATAATGGTTGAAAAAAAATATATATATTCCGTTTCCTATCCTTTGTATCTTTTTCCCCCAATGCCCTCCTGCTGGTCCTTGTCAGATACCCATGTCTACCGAGACCTGTCACCCTAAGGGATCCATTGGTTTCTGGCTAAGGGCAGTAGAATTGAAATTAATTGATGCTGTCAGCCATTGAGGAATATACATTTCCAAACAGAGGATTTTTAACCAACATTCCACATTATGGTTGGGCACCTGCTCCCCCTGTACACCATGCTATATAAGTGGAATACAGCACCACAATGTGCTCTAATTTATGCAGTTTGTCCTATGCACTTTATATGCCTCAATAAGGTGAAAACATGAGTGAATAAAACTTAAGTACCGATACTTAACCACAATGAGGCATGGTACTATAACCTCAAGCAAACATACAGACATTATATTTGATGGCTGGCTACATACAATGAAAGATTCCCACAAAGGGTTTTATCAAGTTCTGCCAAAAGTAAACAAGAGTTAATTAAATTGGATCAGAATTCTAATGGTATTCTGTTTCTGTTGGGTAATCGCTTTCTGACGTCTGTTTGATTTAATAATACGCTTAGGTAACGCGATTAACTTAAAAGGCTGGTGTTCACGGGAGGGAGGAGTGTGGTTATTTCAAATCTCTCCGGTTCTTCTTCTGGAATTTCTATTTGATTTTTGTGCCATCATTGTACAAGACATTATCAGAAGGTTAGGGGGTGAATATCAACGAATACCATAAAAACAAATCAATATGTTGTATATTTAACAGATTGTACCAACTCCAATTGTAGCACAAACTCTATCAATTGATCACACAGGTTCCTACCTCAAACTCATCAGTCAGAGGCTGTTTATTCTCTATTTCCTTTTGTCTGCATTTTGAAACAGAATTTGTCTTTAAAAAAATGTTCTTGAGAATAATTTAGGCGTATAGTATTACTGGCGCTCGTATGTATTCTGGAGACAAAGACCCCAGAAGCTCTTCTGCATGTGTAACATTGCACATTATCACAGCTGTGGGGCTTTATTACGGTTAGGAGCTCACCTCTATCATTTATATGTACAGGGTTTAGCCAGAAATCAAAAGTATGGCATCCAAAATGGTCATTTTACTTCACTTTTCAAATAACTGGGTGTCCAATTTTGACAATTTTCCTATCTTCTGAATGTTTAAGTTTCTTAAAACAGGGTGTCCAAATGAGGCGATTATTAACTTCAGGGTGTCTATTTGGATGGGTGGACAGGTGTCTGCCAAAGCCCTTGTATATGTATCTATGCTTTTAGAAATTTATACATACAGGTAAATGCCCTCCAGGACGTCAAATAGTGAACGTATCAATTATAACACCATCCCCTTCACACATTTTACCTTTATGTCAGTTAAAGATGTCTTATTAAATATATTCGTACTACCAACAGTTTTTATACCTGTCTGTCCATCTCCACTCTACCTCCTGTCATATTCCAAGCTCTTTCTCCAAAAGGTATCAGGTGAAGATGTCCTACCAAATATATACCAACACTTTTTTTTAATTGGGGTGGGTTAGTGGCATATTTGAGGTTTTTACAGTCTGACTCATTGACCAATGGCACTCTCAACTCCACTGTCATCAAACAAAGACAGGACAGTCAGAGGACATCATGCAAAGATCTTTCAAACAGATCAGCTTCATGTTGCCCCTTTATAGCTCTGAGAGCACCAAGGCAAGAGGAAGTTCCAAACCCTTCGCACTACCAACAGTAGTTAAGTTTTCATTATTCTTTTCAAGTGACTACATAAAAGTTCAGACTTTCAAAAAGTTATATCAAGCCCCTGTCCTGGTCATGGTTTGTTATTCATGACCATCATAGTGGTTTCCTTCACCCCGTGGGTGAGCAACCAGCATAGTGTTAGCCAGAGGGGTGTCTCGGTGTCTTTGAGACACCCAAGAAGCCATTTGAGACACTCGGTTTCAGTCAAATGTAACATGAAGATAGGGGAACAGTGAACTGAGACACCCTGTTTCTGTAAAAATGGTGATTGGAGACACTCTCCTCTTGATTTCTGGCTAATACTATGGCAACCAGTCATAAAAGTTAAATAATCAAAAGTATGGCAGAAACCTAAATGAATCTGTCATCCATCCCAATTTAGTCTTCAAAAATGTCTGAATTACAGTAAAGTATGCATATTTTATTATTAGATAAACACAAGTTGTCAAAGCAGATTACTTGTAAACTCTCTGAGCTCCCTAGTTTAAGGAACAATCAATATCCCTTGATAATTCCACTGTAAACCCCAGGAAAATTCAATACTCATTCTGGTCTCAATATTTGTTTTAGGGCTGTAGTTCCTCAAACTGTTGTTTGTGTTATTGGTATACATCTTGAGAAAACATGGCTGTGCATGGTCTTCGTTACCTTCAAGTGGATAAGACACCAGTCACTTCCTGTTTGAACTTCTCCACTTTATTGATTGGCTTAAAGAAATCACCAGAATCTTAATATAAGTGTCCCTAGTTGTTTACATTTTCACCACTCTGCCTGAGCCGTGTTCCATTAGACAAGATAACTGGAGTTATAATCAATGTTTCCTTTTAAATGTGTTGTTACCTGAGATACAATTAACACCTGACCTTAATACACTATCTCACCTGCAGACACCTTCACACCGACATCTTTAAGAATTCTTTAAGCCGTTCTCCACGTTACTGGGAAACTTAAACTAATGGCCAAGTTGTTACATCGGCCATATGTAACACTTCAGAAATGCGATATAGTTTTGTGAGCATAATGGATCAGCTTTAAGATTGACTGAACACTGAAAACAGCAGACACAGGCCTGCTGCATTGGTGTCTTAAAAGATCATATCCAGGGATGAATATCTGACCATAATTAATTAAAAATTGAGTGAGCTTTCTATGTTAAATAAACCTTAACCAATAAATTAAGAACCCGATTTCAAAAGAACCGACCAAATATTTCCCCTAATTTCAAACCATACATATATATTGCAAAATGATTTTCTTCAAGACATCAAGTTTGTTTTAATCTCAGGTGATGATTTCACAAATTTAGTATTAACATGTGACTATTATCAAAAATACTTTGAAGTTTTTTACTATGCATGTAGCCTATCTACTACAGTCAAACAAGAAAGTTCAGTATGTTTTGGAGGCTTTAAATTATGTCAACTCAAACAGAGCATATATGTCGTTTTGTTCTATTTCATAGTCAGTCCTGTCTACATGAAGTATTCTGGAGTGTTTTGTACACATAATTTATGTTGAATACACCAAAGCCAAGGCCATCGAAATACTCAGAGAAATGACAATTCTATGCTATGCTTTATCACAAAAATACATAAGAAAATACCCCTTATGGTAAGCGTGTCAGACAACTGACCCTTCTTGGATGTACAGCTCACGGATTCAGATGGCTCAGTTGACCTCAGGAATAGGAGTGAGGTCAGTACCAAAAGAATCCCACTATATCTGGATGTTTCCTCTTGGCTTTCCATCATATCTTTTGAAAGTAAGTCAAAGTTAAAAATCCACAATCCTTCATTATAAAAGTGAAATACCCTTGAGTCAGTGTGATGCCAAACCCAATCAATCAATCAAACAAATGAATAACAATTAATCAATCAATCAATGATCAATCAACTAATCAATGAATCTATCAATCAATCACAACACCATCAACTTAAACATAACATGCAATAATTAACTATTATTAAGGTGCCGTATGATCATTTATTCTAATTAAAACATCATGTGATGGACATTATAGATAACACATTGGCTGACTGCCTGTAACGCGGGAAAGTGCATGAAAAGCCAACCTTATATATACACATGTTATTAGTGATGAACAGTAGATAGTTCTTATTTTTAAAATAAATATGCTGAATCTGTCCCATGGTGGAATTTGGTCTTATTTGCTGAAGTGTTTGCATGCAGTCCTGGCAACTGATAAACTATATACATAAGGGTAGATCTACATAGACCTGTAGACTGGGTGATATCTGACCAGCTAGAGTTTGGATAACTCATTGTTTGTCCATCTCCTTTATCTCAGTCAGTCAGTCTTAGATTAATCTCTTAGGCATACAGTATGTAAGGAAATATAAGACTGTAGTATCTGCTTCCATTGACTGGTGCTAGCCTCATCTCCAGGCTTATCTTATAGTCATAGAAAGAGCAACATTGACACTGGCAGATGGTCAATTAAAGGCTCCCTCACCTCATCTGTATACTCAAATCAAACTCATTTCAGTCCCCTTCAAATCCTGACCACTTAACAAACAACTTTTGTTCACCATCTATTAAATCTCTAAATGAATTTGGGGGGATTTTTTGTACCCTCAGAAAGCCTCAAGGGCACTGCCTGAATGGAAAAGCATTGGACGACTGTTTTTTTGTGGAGGAGCAGAGATCAAACGTATGCCCATCTACAGTGTACTGTTACACACCATGCGTTTATGTCCATTCTACCATTAGATCAGTTTTTCTATCAGTTTCCTTCACAAGAATATAAAGGGTTTCACCGTTTGCGTCCCAGTTGGTGCATTTGAAGTTTCCAGTTTGAAATTAACACATGTTTTTGGCTTTGTATTGAACAATCAGTATGTCAATTTTGTTAAACTAGATTATGGGTTTGTGTTCCAGTTGGTGCATTTGAGTCATCTGTTTGAAATAAAGTCCTGTAGTTTCGATTTGTATTGGATTCACTGTTCACTACAGATTATTTAAAACTTGCTATGCTTGTTTAATATTATACTTTTTTTAACGCAGGAAGTTAAAGAAGCAACAAAGTAGCCCAATGTCCGCACTCTGATTACAATAATGAAATGCTAACGTTCTTGTTTTCGTGTTGTTGTTTTTTCAGCGTTGTGACCTTGGTGTACTGAATCACACTGTTCATTAGGAATACTAGTACAAAGAGATCGCTTTATTTCTTTCCAATTTAAAAAAATTCTCTGGTGAAATATGGATATCACGGGGTTAGGTGCATGATTGGCTTTTCACACTTTTTCTTGCATTACTTGTCATATATACAGGCAGTCAGTCAATGCGCTACATGTATCTTTAAAGTCACATAATGTTTTTCATAAAACTAATGATTATCAAGCCAATTGTGAACCTTAATGATATCATGTGATGTCTTGAACAGCATTTTTTCTTTAAAGTATTGAGATGGAATATTCAAATGAGCGAAATACTCTGGAGTACTCTATCAAACTCAAATTTAATGAAAGAATACAGTGGCTTGTAACAGGTTGGACTTTTGTAACTTATTGAATAACATAATTTCTAGGTACATGTATTTGAGGGTGACCATGGTTATTCTAAAGGTGGTTTTTATAAAGTTTCCTTTCAGTTTTCCACCGTATATAATTCAGTAAAGCAGGGAAAGAATTGAAATTAAAATTATGATAAACAACAATGAAAGAAATAGTTCTGAGGGAAACTAGAGCTGCCAGTGTTTATTAAGGCCCTGTGAAAAGCACTAGAAATATCAGACTCTCCACCCAGCTGCCTACTAGTCTCTCTTGTATAGCCTGTTTTTTGTTTCGGTAAAAATCAAAGAGTTCAATAAAAACGTGTGGAGAGGCACTCATATGATGTTGGAATCTTTTATTGAAATCTGTTTTTATCCTTGCAGTCTCTGAAGTCTGGCAATAGGTTAATCGCGTGGAAATGTTGAAGTAATTGGTCGTTTATATGGATTTCTGTCTTTGATGTCCTGTTTGCCATTGTTTTTATTGTCCATTGTAGTGTTATGATATCAGCTGTAACAGTCAAACACTGTTATAATGTAGTTTGGGGAATCCACTAAGAGGAATCAAACATGAAGCCTTAGAATGGAACTTTACTTGTGAAGTGTGCCTGTAATCTACACCATTCTGCCACTCCAGATTTATTAACTAAAGACTTGTTTGTTACAACTTTGTTCTCAATGTGAAGTCAGTGAATGTATATGCTTATAGTTAAATCTGTGTTAGCAATGCCTCAAAGTGAATGTCTTCTTGGCTCCATTAAAAGGTACACGGCCCACTTGTGCGAAGTCTCCGTAGGCTAAGGTGACCTTAACACTTGAGGTGTCACTTAAGAGGAAAAGTTATCCCCCTTATAACTTATGATGAGGGGCCTTTATGAAAGATGCTCCTCTCCTTAGTTTAGGCCTATGGGAAAAAATAAAGTCACCTTAGCTAAGGCTTTGTGCAAGTGGGTCAGTCTTGTGCTGAAGGGGAGAACAGACCGAATGGGGTCTTCCCATGGTTATGCAAACTTATTTTGGGAGGTCCAATTTATAGGTTTCCCACAATCTGATTGTGTGCGTTGTTTGTTTAACTTTGCATTTTGCTACTGATTTTGTCAAATATAGTCAATCTCATGATGGAATCATCTATGAAGTTTGTAGTATAATATTTTGCTTTATCACAAATTCCCATTTATAATGTATTGACAAAATTACATTGAAATGTTGAACATTTGGTAACATTACCATAACAGTCAAAATCCCCAGGCTGCTATGTCTTTGCACTTGTAACAGTAAACAAAAAAGCTCTACCCATATTGGCCAATCAATTCTCTTTCTAGGGACCCTGCCCTTTAGTCAACTGTCAAGGTTATACATGTACATGTAGATCCTTTAATAGATTATACAATGTACCTGGGTTATATTCCACTGCATATCTAGCTAGTATGTGCAACTAAAGGTGAATCTACTGAGCTTGGGGCAGTTAGTTCCACCGAGTGGGCTGTCACGACACTACATGAGTGAAGCCACTTATAACCTTAGACTGACAGCAAACACAGGATTCAGGGAACATTAATATGCCCCCAAATTTATGTCTATAAACTTTTTGTTTCATAGAATCTGTGATAATCTAGTCAACACTCAAATGTGTAGGCAGAACTTTGATAATGTTCTTGTAAATTTTGATATTAAACCTGATATAAGCTTATATAAACTCCACTGATTTTGTAGATTTGAAATGAGAACATCAACACTACCAGTATTGTAGAGATTAGACTCCAGACTCCTTGTATATCAAAGTACTACCAGACCTCTTTGTTTGTGAAACCTTGATTTACAGGATAATAATAATCATTTTCATTCAACTTTTGCCTTTGACATCCTGTAACCTTAAGCGTGAAAGTTTTATAAATAATATATTGTGTTATATTTTTAGATCTGCAGGACATGCTTTTGCAACCTTTTTGCTTTTGCAACCTTTTTGTTGATAAGTCAGGTGGAACTGTTCCTGTAAACGTGGCCGCTAATTCCACTGAACCTTTAGGAACCTCAATTTATGTATTTGATTTTTATTGGCTGTGTCTTTGAGAATTCTTCTTTAGTTTTTAGCTGACACTGTTGTTTTTTGATACACTAAACCACCTCAGCATGGACTGAATAATAAAACTATAGTATATGGTCCATTTACACTATGGTAGGGAGGAATTTGATGGTCCCTGCAGCGTTGTGATGAATGACATACTCGTCAATTCATTAACCTAATTGCTGAACACAGGCTCAGTACCTTTCTACATGAAGGGAGTATCTGTGGCTTACATGTACCTCCTGGTTCAGCCACCCCTTGGCCAAGACTAACTTAAAACTCTAAAAACTGTAGTAGTTTGAGGTTGGACCTGTTTCAGTACATTATAGTGTAGTATGACTGAATTATATCTGCTGGGAAGAGGGTTGTGAGGGAGCTTTTTTCTTAACCTAAAGAAATACTTCAGTAGCTGAGCCAGGGCTCGAAAAAGTGTGGAACTTGGGAACCACGTTCCCGATCACTTTTTCCGTTGGCGATCAATTTCAGCGAAG
>JAVFBX010185992.1:0-13933 GCA_034783855.1 Mopalia kennerleyi | reverse complement strand
AGACAGACATGAACCAAAATGATACCTGCAATACTAGACCATGTGGGGAAGCTATGAATAAAATATGAAAGTTATCGAAGTAGTAGTTCCTGAAATATACTGATAACAAGAATTGTTATGGGACGGGCAGACGGACGGACGGACCACGGAGAGTGATGAGAATAGCCCACAGTCAGAATGACTGTGGGCTAAAAAAAAACCCACCCCCTCGATTGCCGGAGCCACAACTTGTGACTCACTCATATACCTGAGGGTCGACAGACGGACAGAACCGGATTTTGATGAAGAGAGGTCCTAGGATATTCCTCTTGTGAAACCCTTGCAAGCATGTCTAAGACAGGTTAATGCCAGTCTCCCAGATAATAGAAACCATGGTTGGAGGCTCCTACATTTTGAGGCTCTAGTTGTTAGCCTTTAAAGCAAATATTCGGCTTTCACCCACGTGACTTCTACCTTGACAACCGTTGCTATCCGCCATGTTGGTGTCCCTCAAAGCGTAAACAAAGCAGAGAGAACACAACAGAGGGAACGTTTAGCCACGATTTTATGTATTATAGTAGGCTGTTCGAGGAAATGCAGAAAGCACGAGGATGCAAAGTTCTTTAAAATATTACCAGTAATTAGTAGCCTAATCAAGGAGAAGAGACCGAAGAACTGAGAAAGAAAAACGAGATGCATTTCAGACATAAGTCGCAAGGACGTCATGAAAAACAAATTAATGCAAAATAAGCAAGTACATTTAACCTGCATGCCAGATTGTCATTTATCCTTGTCCATGCTTCGATGTAAAACATGACACTAGTGACATGGGAGGAGGTTTCACCAAACCCTGCTTTACAGCCAAGGCAATGAGCAGAAACTATTGTTCCATCGCTCTCCGTAACAGTCCAGATAGAAATCGAGGGTCGTTCATTCGTTGGAAATGTGTGACTTTCGCATCTACAACATACTTCCCGTAAACGACGAGACCACGGACTGCAGTTACGAATCCCGAGAACAAATCAGTGATTTTAATCGGAAGCAAACAGTTGGACTCGAACTGCTCATTTGGCACAGTCGCAGGGCCGATTCCAACTAAAGATATACTCCAAATAACGTATACTTATGTGCGCATCCATAGCGCGGGAAAGCACTGCAACAAGAGTAGAAAGGTCTTTCACTTCTTCCTGTTTTTTTGTATCTTGAGAATCGACCGACATTTCGAAAAAATACTTTGTATTGCATGTAGCCTACTGTACATTTTCGCCTACTGTTTCAATAAATTACACTCTGAGGGACACCAGCACGGGGGACATTCATATATGGAAAGCGGCATTTTGGCGTGTAACCTCACATGAAAGGCGACAATAGATAAATACGGTACTGACAGTGTTTTTTATATGGTACCATTTTGCTTGTTGCAAATATTGTGTAATTAACCCCACCCCCTTTTGGTAACTGTCAGTTTGAAATATGGTAAAATATTTATTACCTAAAAATTTGCATATCCTATCGGTTCCATTGAAAGAATTGCGAATTTGTTTTTATAAAGAATAAGAGTTAAACATAAATAAAGTAACAGTGTCAAAGCAAATTTAAGTTAAGATTTATTGGTAAGTTTTTATCTTATTTTCAAATTTAAAGGGTATATTCCGTCAGATTTTAATTGCAATTTAGTTTTGTCCAAGTCTTGTTATTCATACAGCTACACTCACATGTTACGGTTTCAATTAACTTCAATAATTACTAAACTGCATGTTTGACTACACTGTAGGTGCATCAGAGTAATATACGCAGTTCAGATACAATGTTTTTTTCTTAACTAAAATTATAAAAACATGTTTAGGAATCGCAAAGCGCAAATCATTAGGCAAGTTGTTATTGATCATTAATTATTGATAAATTTAGATGATGCCATCAACATAGCTTTGTCGTTAGTTTGTTGCTCTACGTGAGAACATAATTGATGTATGTGTATGCGACTTGCATCAGACTTTGTTTAAGGGGTCTTTCTTATATCGGCCGTGACATTAAGCCATCGTTGTCTTTAACCCACGCAATCTAGAGTTGTCAATTTAATAATCAGAATGTATGAATCTGTGCAAGTACGCACGACTTCAAACTCTAGTTTTTAAGTGAAATGTTTATGGTTGTTGTAATCGAGTTACTTGATATCGATAATAATTTACGGAAGAATTATGTCAGGCAAACACATTGGCCGTTATGTCAAACTTAATTTTAAAAATACTAAATTTCACATGTATATTTCCCGGTTCAAAGTTGCATTTTATCATTTGACGTTTTCGTATATCCGGTTGGCGATATGTCATGCTGTCAATTTTTGTCGGTCATTAATTTGTAAAAAGCATCCATCCAGATTTATTTCCCGGTGGACCGGTATACTGGATATACGTACTATACCGTTCCGGCAATCGCGTGCGTGGTTTTTATGAAGTTTCAACCCGGTTTTCCACCGTTATTAGGTAAGGAGAATAAACCAGCGCTTGTTTACGGGACTTGCGATTGTATTATGCTATCGACCATCTCTTGGCCAGGATGTTTATAGATGTTTATAGAGAAGCAGTCGCCGAAAAGCAGCATTTATCAACAAAAGTGAATTCGTACCATTTGCGTCGTACTAAATATTGTTCGTGAATTTGAACAGTAGTGTCAAACTGAATAGTCATCGCATACTTGGCTTTTGCGGGCTGAAAGATATCCGGCAAAACTTCCAGTTTAAAGTTTATAACGGCGCGCCTTTTTGCCTTGTCAGCATTCTACCAAACCGATTCGATTTATATCCGGTAATGATGAAGACGTATCTTCGGTCCTCTGCTGAAAATTGTAAAGATGCAAAAGTCCTGCTGGAGTCGATCTCAGCGACAGGTAACGGTGACCTGAGCACAGCGCCAAGGTGTGACTGAATTTGAAACTGGTTCGTTGGGGGATTCGGAACGGATATCTAGTTTCACTCATCAAATTATGACGGCATTGATGTTACGTATAGCAAAGCGGCTTTATTTAACATTTTGTGATGAATAGTAAAAATAAATACTTGCAGTTAAAAACTCGGGTGATTCATGCTTCTTCAGAAACGAATACAAATTCTTTTCAGCAATAGGGTTTCTTTAAAAAATATGTTTTTTTTGTTGTTGCTGAATTAAATATTGGAAGTAATCAAAAATAAATTGACCAGCTGCTGTTAGCGCGCCAAAATATCAAACTTAAATTAATGACCTGGTCATTATGTTTTCCCTCCGAATAAAATATATTTTTTTTATTTTTATTTTTTTATTAAGCTTTGACATTACAATCAGGAAGGGCACACAGGTGTGTAACACCTATATAAGACCCCCATAAAAAAAACATAAAAATTATACACAATAAATATGATGACAACATATAATGTGGCGATATAAATAGATAAATATGTACAATATTAAACAGCTAACATAATGCTGTTCTCTGATTATCCAGATTACACATAGGACCTATATTTTAAATAAATGATTGAGTATACACATACATATATATTTATAACAATTTACAATTATAACAGATTTCATATATACATACATGTGTACATCTCTATATTATATTTTAACCCGGTAAAACTCTTTGTTTTGACTTTGAAAAATTAGTTTGATCAAATTACAAGATAAATACAATGTAATCAGATGATATGGACAAATTTAAAGAAAAAAAGAAAAAAAAAGGCACGATTATCCAGATTACCTATATTGACATATTTAACATTTACTGCGTCAGGCAAGTCTACATTTAGCACAATGACATTTTGAAACCCAGGTACAAATATTCTCACTTGAGAAAAACAATTTTAGCAGTTGGAAGTAGTGTCTATCTACCAGCTGCTTCAGCTTGGTGCCCTTTGTGGCCGTTGCAAGTAGAACATCATCAGGGAGAGAGTTCCAAGTGTAACACACTCTGTTAAAATAGGAATGTCTAACGGTTTCTGCTTTAAAGCGTGGCATATTTAATTGAAGTGATTCCTGATTAAATGATATATAATCGTCCGTGTCAAAATCATAATATCTTGATATACATTTGTACAGAAAAATAACATCAATAATTTCTCTTCTATAGGTTAATGGAAGAAGATTCAACGACAGTAACCGTTCTTTGTATGTCAATGTCGAACAGTTTTCGTAACCCAATATATACTTAGAAGCACGCCGTTGAACACTTTCTATCTGTATAAAAGTATTCTTATTTGGTGTACTCCATGAGACGGTGGAATACTCTAATATGTTACGAACTAGAGAACAGTAGAGAAGACGTTTAGTTTCAATTGAGACATTATTACCAACAGTGCGTTTTATGGGCCCAAACATACTATTAGCTTTAGCGACAATAACGTCAGTGTGTTGGGACCATGATAAAATACAACTGATAGTTACTCCTAGATCAACTATGGAATCAACCTCTTATATTACTGTACTCTCCATTACATATTGACAGGAAATTGGATTACGTTTCCTTGTTACCCGTAGAAGATCACATTTATCTGGGTTAAACTTCATACCCCATTTCGAACTCCAAGTGACAAGCTTGTCCATGTCACTCTGTAATTGAACACAATCTGGTTCGCTCTTGATAACACGAATGCACTCTGCGTCATCCGCGAAGGGGGCTATTACAGAATCCTTACTCACACGTCATTTACAAATAATAAGAACATAAGAGGCCTTATAATTGACCCTTGGGGGACCCCTGAAATAACCTCACACCAGACGGAGGAGGAACCATCTCACACCACCCGCTGTGTGCGGTCGCGCAAGTAGGCATCCAGCCAACTCAACAATTGGAAGTGAAAGCCAAAAGACTGTAGTTTATACACAAGAAGATCGTGTGGTACCGAATCGAAGGCTTTTGAAAAGTCCAGGTACAAAATATCGCTCTGACCCGAATTGTCTAATGTGCGCCCAACTGAGTGAAATACTTGAGTGAGCGGAGTGCTACACGAACGACCTTTTGCAAACCCATGCCGTAATATACTTATGCTAGGTTTTACAGCAACACATATTATATTCACTACACACCTCTCTAGTACTTTATTACATATACATAGTAGCGACACAGGTCGATAATTACACACTTTACTTTTATCGCCTTTTTTTGTGGACTGGAATTACGCTGGCTGAGCGCCATTCGTCAGGTATTACACGAATGGCTATGTGCAGCGACCAAGCGACCAAGTCTACAGAAGCTGCTATGTTCTTATAATGCGTTGTCTACTTTGACAACTTTATCTGTTCGGTTAGAGGTATTCTTTAAAAAGAGACAATTATCAGACGTGTCGACGAAAATTGGAATGGGGGGAAATAAATAACTAATATTAGTCCTATTCCAGTAATTGTTTATTATGAATTAAAATAGGGCTAATCAGTCGTATTTACTACCTCCTCCGTTTCGTTACGAGGTTACGGGTTGAATGTGATGAAAGCCGAATCTGAACGGCGTATTCATGTGTACATTCACAGCAAATCTAAATTGAATCTGGTCACTCTGGCAAAAGTAAGAGCATGGAATACAGAATCTATACGGGATGAAAAAAACTGACATCGATCATTCAGATTGTACAGAGCATAAACGTTAAGGGCTAAACGCGGTGAAATTACAATTATACTGTACTGTATTGATATGATGAGCGATTGCTGCAAACTTGAACACAACTCTATATCATTTCCAAATTGAGAGCACGAAATAGAAGAAAAAGCACTTAGGATTAATTAGATTATAGTGTGCAAACACGTGAGGGGCTGAATGTGCTGACAATCGAGCTTAAGCGGAGTATTCAAATGATAAACATTCACAGCAAGTTTGGACCGAACAACACTTTCGGAATTGACAATACGGACTGGGCACATGGACGTCTTGTTACATAAACGCATGGGAGACGCACTCACAATTTTGCGGTGGACTATCCCAGCCCCCAAAAAGCGAAAGTCCAGGGGTTGCCTAGGCACCGGAAGCTCTGAAACTTTTGAATCGATTTAAGCGTGGAGCAGCAATCTATTTTGAGCATTGAAATCTGTCCCATAATAAACTTTCTTTGTAGGAATCTATCACAATTTTACCACTTGTAAGAAAATACTGTGCTCATAAATATTAAACAATATCACTTGAATGATTTGTCTTCATAAAGTTTCGATTTGCCATCAAGTAGTTAGCTCAAGTTCAAACATTACCAATTATGTTGCAACTCGAACCGTGAAGGTTCAGAGGCCACCCAGGCCTCGAGAGATCTGAAAATGAGTGAGAGCAGAGAAGCAAGCTGATCTATCCTGAGCAATGACATTTATAACCAATCCCATTATAATATAAATCATTTTATCGTGAATCTAATCTACCACAATTGTACCAAAGCGTATTAAATCCTGTGCTCATAAACATAGCCTGGCGCAGAAGACCTTAACCCCAGCTCTGCAATTGAAGGATAGGTCATATATCGATGCTTCTACTTCCTGAATCAATGTGTGATGCTTTTGTTGTTGGAATTGTGCATCATAATACGGTTTGAAGCGGACACGTCGTTTTAAAAATAAATAACTGTATTTTTAAGATTGTAGTTTAACATCACATTTTGAATACATGTCATATTGACTTTGACACGTACATGCATATGTTATAACTAAATATCCCGAGACAGTTCATGTTATGTAATTTAAAAATACCAGAGCCTGGGATAAATGATATGAGAAAATACTGTTTTTGCTAAAAAACATAAAAATAAGTCCCATCTGGTGAGTTAATTTGTTTAAAGGTGTTCTGCCTTGGCTGTATGTAATAATATACCAGATTTTTTTTAGATTTAAAATATGTGGATTAATTTAATTATTATTGCTAAATCTTAATGCTAGATGCTGTTTCGCCGAAGGCACAAAAAAAAATATGCAGCCATAATCAACAAATCAGTCGGCCATAAATGTGCTATCACATTCTATAAAATATAACAATATATTCAAAACAAATCATTAAATACATTGCCACATATTTGAATAGTGACGATAATATTTTATAACGGATAATTTTCCAAACGTTAGGCGTATTAATTATTTATAAACATTTGATCTTTCACATCAAATCAGATCACGTCAAACAAACCAGTCTCATGAAAACGATATTAATGTTAAATGCTAACCATTCAACCGAAGACTGTACGAGAAACAAATTCTACATTTATGAATTAACTAAAGATGCAAATATATAAAATTGTGCTAAGATAGATAAATTCATTACACTTAATGTAAATACGAGTCTCCAGAACATACTTACAGCTAGTTTAATCCACCCAGTTAACTCGCTCTGGCCATATAAAACCAATAAAATATAGTTATTTCCAATATAATGTATTAACAAGTCAGACAAATAAAGTCCATGTCTAGTTTCGCCACACTATGGCAACATATGTGAAAAAACTCACACCAATATATTGTTTTTGATTATTGCTTATATACATTGTATGTATCATTCATTAACACTCATGAACTGATTACATTGTCATCTTTGTTTGTAGATCGTTTATAACAACACCAACACATTAACTAAGCATCCGTGGAAGAATACGGTCTTATTTGGTTGTAGTATTGGGGAAAGTCTAACTCAACCCAAAGATGGTGTCCTCTGAGCATCAGTTAGGATATATGCAATGGTGTTGACAGCCTGAACATTGGTGCTTGACGAGCTTCCTGGGTTGTTTGGATGGCATTTTGTGGGACATATCGAAATTACAACCTGCTGTCTAATTCTTTTATTTCCCAGACCATAGATATACGGATTTATCAAAGAATTGGAAAAAGTAAGAAACATGAGTACAAACCAAATCTCCTTATCGATTTCAACAATGTAACAGTCCAAATAGACCGCGAAACAAACAGGCAAAACACTTATTATGAAGAATCCTATTGTTGAAAATATGAGACGCGCTGATTTTAGCTCTCTTTGTGTGACACCTCTTGATTGTCTTATGTCTGTTGCTGTGCCCTGGTAAAACGAATTCGCAAACTGGATATGTTTCCGAGCCGACTGGAATACAAAACCATATAGTATTAGAATGATCACACAATACAACACATTGGGAGTTGCCATCATGCACATGTAAGGACACCTCAAAACATCGAATGTGTCACAGACATTCTGTGCACTTTCATTTGTTCCAAACTGTACTCGTTCAACCCTCCAACCTATTATAGGAAGGGTGGATAGAAAGACTGGAATCGCCCAACAGAGTGAAAGAACAATCTTAAGTCTCCTCGGTGTGACTAAAGTTGTATACCGTAAAGGATGGACAATGGCAATAAACCTCTCTCCTGTCAGGACGAGTAGATGTGAAACGGTCACCAACGGAACACATGGTATGACACTCTGAGCCATCACACAGGCATAATAATTGGTAAAGAGATGTCTGTAGTTTCCTAGACTGAGAGGGTAGACAACTGCAGAAACGATGAGATCACTGACAGCCAGAGAAACCAAAACATAATTTGTTTTTGATCGGAGATGCTGGTTTCTCAGAATGATCCAAATAAAGCCCCCGTTGCTGAATATCCCAAACAGGGAAAGGGTAATACTTATAGAGAGGATGAGCAGCCATTCGTCCATTCTTGTTAGTCTTCAGGAAATATCAGCAGAACGACGAGTTTTACACTGTAGCCTCGGTCAAGATTGTTTAACTGACAGCCAACTTAGATGTTAAACATAAGCGGTTTACTGTCCCTTCATCATGACAGTACCGTGTAAATGTAATAACGAATTCATGAATATGTAGTTTATGTTTACAGTGCAAGAATGTTTTTGCCTTAAAATCAATTAGGCTCGTGACTTCCAAGTCTCCCAAGACACATAAAAAAGAGTCCGATCACAATCTCAACACATATAGCACAGAAGCAGGACACGCTATTGACTTATCATATTGCAGTGTGCAAATAACTACAAGCTGAATGTGATGAAAATTGAGGTTTGGCAGCGTATTGACATGATAAACACTTACAGTAAACTTAAACCAGATCACTCTTTCAAAAGTTACAGCACGGAATGGGATTTGTTTGTTTGTTTGATTGAGGTTTAACGTCGTACTAAAGGGTATTTCACTTATATGACGACGGATTGTCCACTTCACACCTCTCCTAATTACGATGGCAAACCGGGAGGAAACCTCGTATAAACCACCCCTGCAATTGCCGAGCCACATTGTGTGACTCAGTTATATACCTGATGGCCGACAGACGGACTCGATTCTGTGAACGGTATATCGAAAAAGGCTTTAGCAAGCAGACTAGCTAAACACTAAGCCACGGCTGCGGGCCTCCACAATAGTACCAGAGTATTTAATCTTGTGCACATAAACATTCCACCACCAGTGGTTTGATTGAACTTTCACAGTCTCTACTTTAGCCTACCCTAGAAGACCTTAGCCCCAGAGCTGCGATTGATGGAGACAGATAAGTCATCTATAGATACTTCTACTTCACGAATCGTTGTTTGACTGATTTTTTTTCTTCAAATTTTGCATAATATCAGAAGTAGGATTGTCAACGTGAATTTAAAACGGATTAACTGAATGTTTAGGATTGTAGCTCTACGTAAAATTTCATACTGACTTTGATCGATACATGCATCTGGTATAACTAAATCTCCCGAGACTGTTCATGTTATGTAAGTCAAATTTGCCACAGCCTGGAATTAATGGTATGGAAAATACAGTTTTTGTTCAAAACAATAATAATCAGCCCATCTGGTAAACTTCCGCCTTGGTTGTATTTAAATATGTGGATTTACTTAAATACTATTACTAAATCTTAATGCTAAATACTGCCGAAGACGCCAAAAAATTTGCAGAAATAGAGTCTTTATGAAACAAATCAGTCGACTAAATGTGCTATCGCATTCTATAAAATGATATAAAATATAGCAATATATCATGCGGACAGAAATTATTAAATGTGCTGCTACATATTTCAATAGTGGCGTTAATATTTTACGAAAGATAACTTCTCTAAATCTGTGTGTGTGTGGGGGGGGGGGGGGGGGTGAGGCGAGGGTTTGGCATAAAGTTGGCTATTAATTATTTATAAACACTAAATATTTCATACCATGATCTGCAAAGAAACAATCTTAATTTTAGACGCTAACGAGTCAACCGAAGAATTTAGGAAACAAAAATTTAAATGCAAATATACTAAAACTGAGGTAAGCAAAACTCATATACACATGTAGTTATTTACTATCAGAGAGGCGAAACGATATATCTACACGCTAAAGTATACGGTAGAACCGGACACTTCAGATGCAAACAAACATTACGTCATTTTATTATACATGTATGTTAATACTATAGACAAATGCTATTTCCGCTTTAAACACTAATATATTCGATTGTTCGTAAAAGTCACGAAAGAAATTCGTAATAAAACAGAAGTTATAGTCACCACTCTTGCTATCACCAGATTATCACAGAGCTGTCCAATATTCGTATAAGTCGCTTTTTGTGAACACGGCAAAGAATTCGAAAAGTTCCAAAGGCGGTGTGTCATTGGTTGGAACTTGGGACTTCCAGTCATTTATATAAACCCTGTTCACTCAAATCACAGTGATCGTTGAATATGGCAATATATGTCAATAAAAGAGTTATATCTATTACCAATATAATAAAATGAAATATGTATGTATGTACCAATGTCCAGTTTCGCCACAATAGGATCAGCTAGTTTTAAACAAAATCGCAATTATAGAATGTATTTGCGGATTGTTTGTAAGCATCGTAGGTACCAGTCATAAACAGTGACGAACTGTGCGCATTTGGCATCCGTCTATGTAGATTGTTTATAACACCAACACATGAATTAAACATCCTAGACGAAGACAGATTTGTTTGTTTTTAGTATGGCGGAGAGTCTATATCAACCCAAAGATGGTGTGACCTGAGCATCAGAAGGAATATAGGCGCTGATGCTAACAGCATGGTCGTTGGTGTTTGGCGGCCTTTGTCCGTCGTTTGAATGACATTTGGTGGGACATATCGAAATTACAACCTGCCGTCTAATATTTTTATTTCCAAGACCATAGATATACGGATTTATCAAAGAATTCGAGAAGGTCAGAAACATAAGTACAAACCAAACATCTAACTCGATTTCAACAATGTAACAATCCAAGTATAACGAGATACATACAGGCAAAACAGTTACTGTGAAGAATCCGATTGTTGTCAATATGATTCGCGCTGATTTTAGTTCTTTTTGTATGGCAAGGATTGCGCAAACTGGAAATGGTTCCGAGCCGCCTTGAATATAAAACCATATTGTATAAGAATTATCGCACAAAACAACACATTGGGAGTTGCCATCATGCAAATGTAAGGACACGACAACACATCAAATGTATTACAGAGATTATGTGTACTTCCATTTATTGCGAATGACTGAACCCCCCAACCAATTGTAGGAAGGGTGGACAGACACAAGGGAATCAACCAACAGATAGAAAGAACGATCTTGAGTCTCTTTGGTGTTACTAAAGTTGTATACCGTAAAGGATGGGTAATGGCGACAAACCTCTCTCCTGTCAAGACGAGTAGATGGGAAACGGTCACCAATGGAACACATGGTATGACACTCTGAGCCACCACACAGGCATAATAATTGTAAACAGGCGTCTGTAGTTTCCTAGACTGAGAGGGTAGACAACTGCAGAAACGATGAGATCACTGACAGCCAGAGAAACCAAAACATAATTTGTTTTTGATCGGAGATGCTGGTTTCTCAGAATGATCCATATAAAGCCACCGTTGCTGAATATTCCGAACAGGGAAAGGGTAATACTTATAGAGAGGAGGAGCAGCCATTTGTCCATTCTTGTCAGTCTCCGGGAAAGATCAGCACAATGACGAGTATTACACTGTAGTCTCGACCAAGATTGCTTTAACCGAGATCCCGGTTAGATGTACAACATTAGCGGATTTACTTTCCCTTTATCATGACAGCACCATACAAATGTAACTGGGATTTCATATAATTTGTGTTTACATTGCAAGATTTTGTTACCTTGAAAGCCATTAGGCTCGTGACTTACAAACAAAAATATAAGGCACGGCCATTAAACACATATTTATGTAAATAGCATCCGGGTCATGGATAAATGCGCTAAACCATTGTCCTCATTTACGATATAGGTCTGTACCGGCTGGTTGTAATGGCCCCTGTTATTTCAGCTTTTAGTCGACGTTTTCCACATTTTGTTCAGAAAGACAACGGCCAGCCATTACAGTTTGTGTTATATCAATACAGAACAAATAATGTAACCTAATCTAATTGTTGTTAAACCACAAATTAAATTCACTAATGCATTCAGAATTAATCCATGCCGTTGGGTTTAAGCTAGATATATATTGTGTTAACTTTATGTCTCCATCGATAGACCATCGTTTAAAAAATGCAAACTTTATATCTATCGTGCTGTTTGCAGATTTGTCCAAATAATGGTTATAAACAGAGATAGAAAAAGGGGACTTAACGTTTTAATACAAAAACGATTTTCGATGATTGAAGATATGTATTTCAAATCTTCCTAATTTTAGATATGATTATGGCTACCAGTATAATGTATATTAACAACCTCGAAGAAATACAGTTCATATATTTTGACCCAACGTTTCAGTTTACTTAACAAACCATGATTGAGAAAATATTCCCCTGGTGACCACGGCCTCTATTCAAATAGGTGAAGGAATAGTGAGGGCAGATAAATGTTGGCCCAATGTGTATCAACACTAGAAGGCATTTTGATTGGAGGGTACATGTAATTGACTCCAAAAACAATACAAATAATTTCATTAAATCAGTGGAATTCTGTGGATTTTTTCAAAAATTATTATTTAGTTTAATAAACTAAAGTACAATTAAGGGTATGTAAATTACAGTTTCTCGGTCAAAAGCAGTATACAATTATTGGTTATCCAAACATAGGCATTACAGTTTTACTCATTTGATGTAAGAACATGCACTGTTTGAAGACAACGTAAAGACTATGTTCTAACACAAAGTTCATTAGAGCCTAACGATGTAGTTACTTGTTCTTCGGTAGGGGTAATGACGGTTACTCCGAGAGCACGATTGCTGGCACAAGTTGACAATATGGCGGGATATATCGACAATGTAGTCTGCTTTCTGATAGATTTATTGACAAGGCTTGAGATGTACGGATTTATCCAATAATCGAGATAAAGAAACAGGAGCACAAACCAAACATCCAAATCGATTTCAACAATGTAACAGTCGAAATAGATCGAGAAACACACAGGTAAAACGCTTATTACGAAGAATACAATTGCTAAAATGTTATACTCATAATACAAATGATAAGCAGCGCCTGCATCTAGCTCTTAACATTTAGATGGTTACAAATGGCCTATACTCATCATTATTTGAACCCAAAAACGGTCATTCAGGTTTTTCCCGTTTATCTTGGTTTCTTTGCAAAATTGTGTTAACGGTCATAAATGGAAGAAAGGAGTCAAAATAGGGAAATTTCATCTTCTTATATGACTTTATCTAAAAAACGAAATAAGATATTAAAATTCTGAATGACCGCTTTTAAACTTTATATGTTGAGATGGAATGTGAAATAAAGGTATAATAAAAGCCGAGGAGTAGGCATTTTCCAAAGTACGGTACACAGAAAAATGAAAGCAGAGAAAACAGGTCAAATGTAGTCAAAACACCGCTGTTGTTAATAATGTAGTCAAGTTTTATAATAAATTTTTTTTTATCGGGTCTGTTCTAGGATAAAGATCATTATCTCAACTTTTTGAATACTAGTATACAATAATAGTAAAAATCGCAAATTTTAAGATGGGGGTATCCTTAATTTTGAATAGATGGAGTGATTCGGATGGGGGGGGGGGGGGGGGCTATGCTACGTTTTTATCTCCCACGAG
>JAVFBX010185981.1:0-13934 GCA_034783855.1 Mopalia kennerleyi | reverse complement strand
CTTATTTTCCCAATATGACTTCTACCAAAGCATTATAGCCTTTGAAAATGCATTTTGTTGACATAAATCCTTTAACAACTTTAAAACTGTTCCATTCTTTGCTAGGGCATAAACTCCGACTTAGATAGTTGTCTTTACAATCACTGTGGAGCGGAGTGAGGCAAACGAAGACCTTGTCTATGTCCTCCTGGAATATTTTCTTCACGAACGGTTCTGATACAATCGTTTCTGTTTTGTTTTTCTGAATGCTACCTCCAGGAACTACAGTGGCCCACATACGACTTTTCCTTTTTTTACTTTTGTTTTCATTTGTTCACTTATCACCTGGGTGATAATATTTTCACCTGGGTGGAAATATTATCAACTGGGTGGAAATATATTCACCTGGGTGGAAATATTATCACCTGGCTGGAAATACTATCACCTGGGCGGAAATTTTATCACCTGTGTTGAAATATTATCACCTGGGTGATAATACTTTCCACGCAGGCAAAAAGTCATGTGATGTATAAGACCTCGTTCTGGTACTAAAGAAGACCTGTTAACGACCACCAGTGGCGCGCCTAGATCTGATTGGATGTATGGTTCGTTGTAGTATAACGTTCGCTGTAGGAACGTACATAAACAAATTAAATTATCATGGGCAATATAAAAGCTTACCCCATCAACATGGTTTCCCGCCGTCTTTCGCACAAGAACGAGGTTTTATATATCACGTGACTTTCCACCTGGTGGAAAAGTAGTATCCACTGGGTGATAATACTAAACACCCAGACTAAATACTTTTAACCCAGGTGGTAATACTTTCCACTCAGGTGATAATACTTTTCATCTAGATGATAATACTTTTCACACTGCTGAAAATATTTCCACCAAGATGAAAATACTTATCACCCAAGTGATAATATTTCCACCCAGGTGAAAATATTACCACCCAGTTGATAAGTAAAATAAAATAAAAATAAATTAAAAAAAACGGGAAAAGTCGTATTTGATCCTCCGTAACGAACAACGTTTATGCGAATTGCAAATAATACATCTAGTAACAAAATTTTTAAAAAGCGTATGATCGTCTAATTTGTTTATCTCTGATGCATATCAATAAATATGGTTTGTAACTTAATGTAGAGAAAAATATATCTGATAAGTTTAACTCATTTCTGACAAAGTAATGGTGTATTATGTTGGAGCCCTGATTTATGTTTTCTGGTTATATTCAATAGCGTCTCGGGCAAACTTACCCAGTGGGTTGCCTTTGCTTTAGATTGTATGGAGATTGTAACATTGATTACGTATTAATTTTTATTAAAGAAACTTGTTTTCAATAATACACCGTGCACAATATTAAATCGCCCTGTTGCAAACTATAAATGGGTGAATTACCAGTATCTAACCAAACAAATATTTACATCTGTAAATATAAGTAAACTATTCATTGGTTAAAACTTTCAAATTTCTTATGGTGGTCTTTTTTCGTTGCCATTCTACAGAAGCTGCTTATTGCTATATAGATATAAAATGATCTGAGTTGCGAGTTAGGAAGTTGATTGCCAACATTGCGTGAATATGCATTTAGACATAACGCCAATAGTGCAACCCAGGTTATATTTAGTATAATTCAATGGGTATGTATAAATTGATTGGTATTTAACGTCGTACTCAAAGGTATGTATAAAAGACGGAGGCGAGTACAGGTTTCTATATTTAGGCCAACTTTATCAATATCCACGATTAACTGCATATATTTGTAGTCACGATTTGACGTAGTTTGTGTTAGTGGCATTTAGCAGCTAGATGACAACATAAAAAATGAGACTTTCTTGATTTTCAACTTCTTGAGTTATTGATAGGCAACATTCTATTGAAAGTACTAGCACCGCTTTCAAGTTGAAACGTTGTGTATCAATAAATCCAGAACTTGAAAATCTATAAAGTCTTTAATACTATTTGTATTATGATTTTACGTAAGACCGCTAGATATAGCTTACAAATCACCTGCATTCATGCAACGACAATATTGTACATATTAAAAAATTGATATATACATCATCGGATTAATGCTAGTGCATTATGTTAATTGTGCGCTAGTTAACGACTACTTAATGTAGGCTCTTTCGTGAAACGTGAACATCAATGACGATCCCTGAATATTTGAATGAGCTTTTACGGGGATTAGTTCAATGTTGCAATTATTGGTGCCAGTTGATTTAACTGCTCATTAAATGAAATTACAATTCGGAATTTCACGAATCACCAGAGCAGAGAGAGTGCATCCATGGAGATATTAATTACGTGTTGTTTGAATTTCTGGCGTTCTGATTGGTCGTTTTTTTACACCTTTTAATCTGGACCAATCTGAATGCAGTGAATTTTCGCTAACCTTAGACTGAGAGAACATTTTAGTTCGCAGTACACATTCAGTGTCTGAATGGTCGTCAATTATCAAACCTTCCACCAAGGGTGATAGATTCACAAATTCATGTCGAAATAAATGTATACTCTCAGAACTGGCGTTTCCTTCCTTTGTACAATGCGCTAGGATTACCACACAGTTAGTTCAAAACACAATCAATAATACTTTTTACTGGCACCATTTGTTTAAAACAGTTGTTGTCTATAAAAACAACATCTATTTATATTTCGAACTATCGAATTCTTGTGAGGTTCTTTTTTACCACCATTTTTTTTCTTCAAATAATCACATATATTAATCTAGAACATATAAATCAAAATCCAAAGCAAATTCACAATAGAACTGCAAAAAAACGTTCAAAGCCGGGATAAACAAGTCAATTACGTATTAAAATGTATCTAAATACTTTGTAAGCTTTGATTGAAAACAAACCAACATTAATATTAATTTTATAACTGGAGTAGTATTTCTTTGCTTAAAGCCAAATCCTGCAATCTTAAAAACTTAAGATGATGGAGAAATCAGTCTCTCAATGGATTCTAATTATTTCAAAATTTTTCTTATATAATTTATCACCTCTTTTTTGTTTTGTGGGTGTTTTCTTTCAGTTTTTGCTCTGTTTTCATAGTAACAAACAGTCTCTGAAATGCCGCCTTGGTAAGAATCCAAAACACATATTGTAGTTTGGAGAGGAGAATGAAGCGTTGAAATTATCAACAATGCATGCTTGTTGTCAAAGTTTTCGTACCAAAATTACACAACATGGGCTCGGTACCATAGTGATCGTGTATGAATACAGGAAAGATTTGGGTTTAACGACAACCGATTGTCCATTTTTCACTGTTCAGTACCTAATTACGGTGAAAAATGGAGAGGCAACCTCGTAAAACCCACACCCGCCGTCGCCGGTGTGACTCATTCATATACTTGAGGATTGACAGACGGACTCAATCATGTGAACAATTCGTCGAAGTAGGATTACCGTGCTGGAAATCAACCCAGCACTTATCACATAAAATAAACAAATCCTAACTGCCCGTTTTAAATTTAAAAGAAATAGTTTATCTTCAAATTTCAAACCAGAATTATGATGTTAGTTATCTATAATTCTCAGATGTTGCTTGTAAACAAAAATCGTTCTTTCTCAAATTAAGTCAACATGTCCGGTATCCGATTGGCTGTCAATGGAAATAATTTGACAAGGGGAATTATTCAATAATAGCAAACCGGATACAGAACTCAACGGCTTAATTCGAGAAAGAACGAAAAGTGTCATTGGTTTAGCCAAATTTAGAATTAAACATAACTACCATAACAATTCCGGATTGAAATTTGAAGATCGACTATGTGTTTCATACGGACAGGTGATATTAATTTTTGTCATGTAATTAATAGACTTAAAGCAGGGCCATTTCACTATAGTACAAACTGGGACGACCTGAGAGTGTCCGCCCTCCTTGTGCTATATATACATATACGGTCGCTATGGTACCATGCCACTGTGAATTACCCACTCAATGACGAAACCCTTCAAGTACATCTATGGCTTAAATGAAAGCACGGTCGCAGCTGCAACACGAGGATTCAAACAATTACAGTAATGTATCGTTATCTGATAGGAATAAGCAATTAGCTGTGATAGTGATATTCCTATTGTTATCCGGTGTGATTATATAGCAATCATTTGCACTGGTTTGGACTTGTCCACAATTAGTATTATGTAGGTGTATTCATAACGCTACATAATTGTTGTGAGAAGTTTTCACTGTATACACTCCTGTACTAATCGTATTATTCAATCGCCTGTTTACATTTAATAAAAGTTTGTTTGGATTATTCGCTAATGAGTTTGCTTGTTTTTCATGAAATTATTCACTGTCAACCTAATCCTTTAGAATGTTCGGTTATCGTGATAAATGGTGTAACTGTGAACTCGTGCCTATACAAACTTACTGACAGTATGTTTATCAATAATTCTGAGTCATTTAGTATAATTGGAAAACTTCAAAGTATGACAAAATATATTAATCGTAAATTAGTCCGTAAAGTAATTGCAATGCTGTGTCCTTTGTGCGCAAACACAATCTGTCTGAAGTAATATTTGTTCAACGACATTTAAGTTATTTTTCGTCTACCCGTTGGGTAATTACTGAAGGTAAAAAAGGCCGTATTCAGTTCTGTGGACGTCATTGTTTCCGACGCCAACGTTATAAGGTATGTTGTATGTTGTTTCTTGTATGAGCTTGACACGGATTAATGTGCATCTGATCATCAGCTTTAACGCGTGCACATGGGTACCAGTGGCTACACAAACATTTGGCAGCCCCCACTTTGTAAGATTTTTTAAATCAAACGTTTTATCAATACATGTATAACTGGGAAATTTGGTTCGATCTTTGGACCAAATAATACGGATCTCTGTCTCCAAATTCAGCACACTGGCACCCATATATTCATTAATAAAAAACCTATGAATCATCTCACGATCTGGATAAACTGCCGGGGACAAGTTTTTAGATACATTTCGCCTTCACCAATATAGGATCTTTAGATTTTTGTTTCGCCTTTGTGCTATAGAGCGTCTTGTGGAAAAGTATTAGACAAGTTAGGTACACGATTTTGATGTTCCTGGATCGCGAGACGAGTAATGCAGCTGCTACGTTAGTCTTATTGGGATACTAAATGAATTATGTCATGTGTAGACCTTTTGCCTCGTTCCCAATTGAAACCCAGTAAAACAACGTTGGAAGAGTTTTCCAATCCGTTTTTCTTTGTAACGGCTTATTTTGGGGTTTTTCTTCAGATTGGCGAATTTATGTTTTGATCTATTACTGTATGACCAGGAAGAGAGGAATGTTCTGTTATGTGGAGATAAACTGAAACTATTGACATTACAGATACATCCATTTAGCCTTTATTTAAATGTACGAGACCGGTACTATGTTTTCTGATAAACGCATATAACTGCCTCCAAATCCGCGCACGTTTCATCGACTAACAGTCAAGCCGTATGCATGAAAAGGGAAACTATCTTGTTGCACGTAACTTTGAGAAGCTCTCTTGTCGCATGCACCATATATATATATATAATATATATTCGTTATATTCGTTAATTACATGGACCACTGTGTTTACATGTTTTTTCATCATTTAAGATAGTTTCCTTTTTTATCTTGCCTTATTCATGTCTTCCCTGTGAGTCATTCTAAAATTGGATCAACCATCACCAAAAGATACAGTGGTTAGCTTGTCGGCATACCTGTAAAACTTTGATGTGCCGCTCCAAGCACGTAGATCACCTCAGGTCTATCATTGACTAATACGATTTGACTGATAATCGCGGGGCGGTTTTTACGAAGTTACTTCTCGGTTGCCCATCGTTTTTAAGCAAGGAACATTGTGACATTAACACTCTGTTGGCATATAACTGAAACACCCTTAACTACGACCTTAAAGCACAAATTAAATTAACAAGGATGACAAAATGCGTACAATCTCATAAAATGAAATAAACCTGTATATATCTCAAGCTAATTGATTGCGTATACATCAAGCGCACTAGATCAGCATACTTTTATTAATGCTATTTGTCCTTAAGCCCACTGAATTATGGGTACATGTAGCCTTTCGGAGTGTATCAGTGCGTACTGTACTTCATACTTCTGGGGGAAAATTAATTTTCCAACACTACCAAATCACTTCACAATTTATGGTTGTTGGAATTCACCCCCGGCATGTAAATGAAAGACACTTAAGCACGGCGTAAAACCCAAATCAATCAATGAATCAGTGAACACATTATTTGCAGAACACACGGTACTGGAACTGTTAGCGTGTCCACCTTCTGATCCTAATTCGATATACCGCACACTGTTTCGAGTCCGTCTGTCGTCCCGCCTCTGGCAATCACGAGATTGGGGGGGGGGGAGGAGATTTACCCATGAATATGACGTTAAACCACAATCAGAAAAAATATGTAAACAATTAAATGAACAGACATACGCAGTGGTAGATGACGTTTCACTTTTTTTTATAGCTAAGCTGATGCCAACCAATTAAATTGATTAAATATTTGTTTTTAAAGTGATTTATTGCGGATATGAGGAGCTTTGTTGTGCGCATTATCAAAGTTCACTTCTTCGATGGATGATTGCCATCGCAATATCTATGCAATCGCATATCTTTCACATTCGAGTATTATCGGCTTGTGTGGACATTTATCTATGATCTGTGATATGATCAGCCAATTTGACCGTATTATGACGTCAAACAACAATCAAACAAAGCAATATGTGTAAAACTATATGAACAAATATGCGCAGTAGTACAATGGTTCCTCGGGGGTGCTTTACGAAAGAGGATTTTCTTTGTGGAACCATTACGACTAAAACTGTTCTTTGGCATAAGAAGAACGGGGTAAATACATGGAACAGTTGCTGTGATGGTTCCATACAGAACCATAAAAGGTTCCACTAGAGCCATGGCTGAGAAACCTTAAAGGGTTCCATTTGAGGCATATTTTTCTAAGAGTGTAGTTGAATTTTCAAATGTTTTTTTTAATATTAAACTATTCGGATTCATATAAGTTTGTAATAAACGGGTTTTTATTGCGGCTAGTATAATCTTTATTGGGCTATTATCAAATATTACTTCATCAATGGATAATTTCCATCGCAATATCAATATAATTGTCTACGTTTGATATTCGAGTATAATTGACTTCAGTGGAAATCAGTTTCATCTTTCTACTGTGATATAATCAGGCAATTTATCAATGAGTTTTTTGAAATAGTTCAAATATGTTTTATTCAAGATAACGTTTATTTGAAAAGAATATTTCATGGTTCAACAACAGTGGTACCAATGTTGATCAAAATTTACTTTGTTATTTAGTATGGGCAAAGTAAAACCTATCAATATAATAGGATTGGAAACGATGTAATCGAAATTTTGCCTTAAACAAGATATTACCAGTCTCTTTGAAAATATGGAAAATAAAAACACGCCAAAAGTTAACGTATTCCTGGATAAATGATATGTTCCTTGTTTATTCAGTACTAAAGGTGTGATTTGAGCAAGACCAAAGTTTCGCTGAAATAGCTGCATTAAGGCGGATCTGTGGTTAGAAGCAGGCATCATTGGATAGATGGATAGATGGCTGGACGGAGAGACAGACGGGCGGATGGATGGATTGATGGGCAGATGGGGCGGAAGGACGGACGGATGGATAGATTGACGGGCAGATGGGGCGGAAGGACGGACGGATGGATAGATTGATGGGCAGATGGGGCGGAAGGACGGACGGATGTTTTGTGGGTTGTTCTGTGGCTGTGTGCATTGATTAATTGGTTGATTTATCTGTGTCTAAAGCAGCTTATGCTGCGTGGATTGGTACGTATGGCCGCGATATACTTTAACCAAAAGCCAGAAGTGTGAGAATACAGTGTTATCACATATCCATGTAAAGCTTAGTTATAAACTGCATTTTTACGCTTAGAACATACTATATGTAGCCAGTGCTTTGTGTACGAGTATATACTTGAACTATCGTAGGCTGATAAAAGCTAGATCTAATGGTTTTAAGATTAACTTTGAGCAGATTTTAAAAAAGCCCTGAAAAGAAAGATAACCGATCTTATGTTTTCAGTTGATGTCTGTTCTCAGAGAATGTTTCGAGAAGATAAAAAGAAACATACAGAGTCAATTCCCTTTAAGGTATTTCCAGATCATACTCATTGTGTTTTGTCGCAATATTTTCTCTTTCATCATACTAGTATTTCTTTTGGGTTTCTTTGGGTGCTTGTTTCTCACGTTTGGTTCCTCGTTTTCGGGGGGGGGGGGGGAGGGATTATCATGGGGAGAGGGCTTCCTTTCTGCCAAGACATACTGAATCAGCTGTCCGAGTAACTCTTTAACACTTAGATTGTATATAAAAAAACAATTTTGCGCTGAATGCCATTAATGGTCAATCATTGAACTCTTCGCTTTCGATTTCATATATATGTCTTTTTCAGGCTGAGTCTGTACGTTTTGATTCAAGTCCATAATCATAATGTCCATATAGGATAGCTTTACAAAATGCTTCTGCAATTATTACACACACCTGCATGCTGTGTATGACGTCGTCCATCACCCTTGTATAGTACTTTCAATTGCAATGCACCTTTGATGTTTTCCGCGGTTTCTTGATTATTGCTTCTGCTGGTTTAAAAGCGATATACTGCCTATCCACAATTGGTTCGTTCGGTATTATGTCGTGGATCAATGTCTACGCCTGTCCATTATCTATGAGCAATTACCAAGACGAGAATCATACGAGATTCTCATGCTAATACAGTTCAAATCAAAGACTCGGTAAATAAGCCATATCAACGCTAGCCCCAGTGGTGAACCATTTCTAGCGCAGTTCTTCAATTTGATCGTGATCATTGTTTCTTTTGACCTGATGTCTAGAAAAAGAAGTATTTCAAGTGATGTAAACATTTAACAACTGAATAAAAACGTTTATATACTGTTTTTACCTCAGTCGAAATATTTACCACTTTATAGCCTCATGGTTAAATCTGATGTAGAAAAATACTATTATTTGATAGTTATTGATTGCGACTAGACGTCTAGAAATATAAATATTTAAACTCATGTAGACATATTAATAACTGGATATCAACATTTATATCAAGTTTTACCTGGGCCGAAATATTCATTATCAGCCGCAATACAGCAGTTATCTGTGCTCTTATAATCAAACGACCATAAAAAACTATCCACAATTTCAGGACAGACATAAACTCACGACGTGTGTTTCAATTGTTATGGTGGACTAGGTTAGTTGTTTTAACTACTTATTCGGCTATGCAATTGTATTGTATTGTAATTGGTGCAGATAACTGAGCTGTAATCGTCTTCGATAACGGTATTCATTATCCAGAACACAATAACTAACTACGTATAAAAACTCTTAATGTGTGTAATCTTCTTTAAAGCAATTGTCATACAAAACTACCGGTCCTTGAATCGGGGTTATGGAGGTCTTCCTAATTATTTGATATAATAAAATTCAACTTTTGTTCGTGTCTGATATCATCGGGAATAATTATTTATCCGTGCGCAGTTTTCAATTACTCGTTTTTGCTTAACCGAACAAACAGGCCATTAAATTCCTATTAGAAACCTTTGAAATTGGCGACCTTTCAAATAAATAACCATTGCCATCTGTCACATAGAACATTGAATCGATATAATAGGACACCGATGGGATTCCCGTGAATGCTCTTTATTGGTAGGCTGCATTTTATAAACTAAATATTACTTTTTATCACACAGTTGGTATTTGTCGTACATTACATATAGCGTTAAGGAATACAAAGTTCAACAGTCGACTCCTGCTCAGTTGAATTATATCAATGTTATATTCTAATTAGACCACACAAATATGTCTCAATTCAATCCACTTACTGGATGAGAATATAGTTTCAAGATTGTTTTTTTATTTTAATTTACCGGTTTGTCTTTTTCTTTAAACTACGATGACGCCAGTAAGCTCTACGTTAGTTTGCTCAATGATTCGCGAGTTTTTGGCCATCTAGCTGCTCTGTTTATAAGAAGGTCAGGCCACAAAGGCATTCGCTGGGTGTTTTTTTTTATAACGGTCAGTCTCAGTTTTCTACCATATACTAACAGATCCATAGTTCAACAATCGGCTGTCAACACAGCGCCAACAATTGAATATTAACATAAAACCATGGTTATGCACAATTTATGATCCAATTGCTTTTCAGAGGCTCAAAACTACAAAATTCCACCATATACCGGGAAAGCAGAACCACCGTTTCAACCACCAGCCGGCAACGAAGCGGCAACAACTTTGCAAGAAACACCAACCTGCAACACTATTGCATGAATTTATAACCCACATGCACTCCAGATTGTCAAAACCCCCAATTACTGCATCTGGATTGACAAACGCTTTGTACAATCTGAATCTATATTCGTTTTGCTCCCACTGATTAAGATCTGCGCACCAATGGTGATGTTGCGCGGTAGAGTTTGGGACGGGACATTTTATTTTACAGCCCGTCAACGTTTTTCCTCCCTAGCGCACGCGTAAGCAGTCGGCAGTAAAGCTGAAGGCTATCCCATCACTTTCAAAGTGTTATTGTGCAAGAAATGGCGAATTTCGTTCGTTTCGCGCAGTTTGAATGTAATCATCTACTGACGCCTCATGGGTAAAATATGTTATTTTGTCAAGTGTTTTTTCATGATTTACCCATGATTCCCCATCCATTTCATGTTCTTCGACATTTCTCTAATTCTCGCTAGATGGCGCTTAATGAACAACCAGTGAAGGCCTAATCACAATGCTGTTGAGACTGGGTAACGGCTGGTTTCATACTTCTGATTGATAGGACTTCTGGTATCTCACTCATAATACTTGTCGCAAACACATGAACGAGTACATTGCGTATAACAAAAGTACAGCATGTTTGAGAATGGAACAAAATGATTGGTCAAGTCTCGACAGTTGATGTCCTGGGAATATCTCCGGCAGACAAACCAGGATGTTGGTTAATTGATTGATTAAAGCTCAAGGGTATTTATTTTATACGACGGCAGTGTATTCCAACAATTTTGGTCACTAGCAAAACTAAGATGTGAAGTGTTTTCATAATGTTGGAAAGATAACTTTCCACCAGTGATAAGTATTGCTACTCTTCAAACAAATTACCATATGTCAACGGGCACAAATATTACAGCAAAGTGACTATCTGCCATATTCCTCCAGTGCTAAGTAAAGACAGCATTGCTACTTTTCAAACAAACTGCCCTTACCAAGAGGGCGACAAATCAGTATGTTCCATTCTCAAACATGTAGTATTCTATCATACCACACCTTCAAAACCAATCTGATAATAAATCAATCCCAAGTACACGGACAATATTGTATACGAGGAATATGAAAGTGTTTAGTTATCCCAAGGTTCTAATTGCGATTAGTGAAGTGGAACGATCTCTTTCTATGTTCACGAAATAAAGAGACCATATGACTTTCGGCGAAACGGTCAAGTAGAGCTCTTATTTGTTGTTAATCAACTCTTACGATCACCATAGATTGAACATCGGCCTCTTCTCGTAGATTTATTCCATTTCTCTCAGTGGATGGCGAGATTGAGCTGTAAAGAAATCAGTCAAGGGCCTTCGTCGCTATATTTTGTTTGGATGAATTACGAAAAGGAGCGGAAAACATTTAGCTTCAAAATCTGGAGTGGTCGACATATGCTGGGAACGCTTGCATTGCTCTTATATTGAACGTCAATTTCGATATATTGACTTCCAATATCGCCTCTGAAAATCCAACACGAAGCAATAATAATAAAAAGACATCTTAACTTTACGCCAAGAAACAACAGACCAATATTATATTTTCTTTAATAGGCATATATAAGTCGGTGTATAGATAACTCAGGACAATTTTATGGATAAACAACTTCTTTATTATAGTGGAGCAGACGTTTCGTTGGAGATACTCCCAACTTTATCAAAGCAATGTACACACTAAACAAGAACAACACAACTGGATGAAAGAAATAATTGGTATGAGGCCTGTGGATAAGCCAGTGGGAAAGCCAGTTGGGTTAATCCCTTAATATAATCTTTTAATCCTTAACAGGTAAAGCCAGGCGAGGGTGAGGGTTAAAGTAACAATAAAAAGGTTTAAATACTAGAGCTGTACAAGGAGACAATTAAGACAAGCTAACATGTATAATAAAACAATTTGAAGTATGGTAACATTTAAGGATGAGTAGTTTAACATTCGAAGGGTTAACTAGATAAGTTCTCTGATCTCTTGTTAAGGTGTTGTTTCACTCGGCTTCTGTCGCACCCCCAAGTTTTCGTGGTTAGCTACCGATATTTATTTCACGACCTGAAGCATGCATGTCTTCAGACGTATCAGATTGCCATTGATCAATTAATACATAACCTCTGTGCACGAACATAGACATACACAGGTAGGTTGTGTGTTTAGCCGCCTGGGTAATCATATAACCGCCCTCCAAAACGTGCTTCGGAAATGCCTCAAATCTTCACTGACTCAGCTCCTCGACATATTTAACTGCTAAAGCAAATTCGCGTAATCTAAAAGCACATGAAATTTGTCCGGTGTGTAAGTTAATATGATGGACAATGTACACATGGTGGTAGACAGGGTTCCGGCAGATAAAAAAAGTAAGACTTTATATTTTTCACACAAATATCACGTGCGAGAGAACTCAGTGATGTGATAGCATGATAAGCAATAAATGATTCAAATTTTAAGTGAGTTTCTCTAACGTTTTCCCAAATGTGTTTAACCAATAAAACAAGAAACAACAAATCCGTTCGAGAATTTGTACACAGAGTGTAAATAAATTACAAAAATCATAGTATGGACTAAATGTTTTGTGACAAGTGTGCTCACAAAAATGGGCAAAAACGGCATATAAGTTAAGACATCGTTTTTTAGAGCATGGTATAACGTTTTGATAAGGCTACGGTAGGTTTACCTTAGGGTTAGGTTAAATGATAGTTGGCCTTCAATAACGCATATGCCAACGATTGTGTTCCAAACACTTGGTCGACTTCGGAAGGCAGTTGGAAATTCCTTACAAATTGTTGCAACATTGCTTTTCTCATTGAAATGTTAAACTTGATAATTGGTCGTAAGCTCTTTGCATCAGATATGATCCGATAAATATTCACTCATAGATTAAAACTAATTCGGGTAGCAATTTTACTACCATATAAAGCACATTGGTTGAAATATGTCCTACCCTTGTCGCCCTATATATCTCCGCTCTTTTTGTCTAATCCCAGTTTCTAACTGTTTCCTTTTAAGTATATTTGTGGAGCACTTTGTGTTCATGTGTGGATTTTGAGCCAATTGTTTTAAAATGTTGAATCGGCAGTATATATAAAAAGCAATTTGTTTTAGATTTGGCGTTAGGAAAACGTTTTAAATCTAGAATTAACAAGTCATGGACTATTTGCTTTACTGGTGCTAAGGCTTGATCAGGCGATTGGTCTGATTGATGTTAGAATTAACAAGTCATGGACTATTTGCTTTACTGATGGTAAGGCTTGATAAGGTGATTGCTTGGACTATTGGCTTTACTGGTGAAAACCTTGATAAGGTGATTGGTCTGATTGATGGTAGCTTTACTGGTGGGAAGGCTTGATAAGGCGATTGCTCCGATTGATGGTAGCATTAACAAGTCATGGACTATTTGCTTTACTGGTGGTAAGGCTTGGTAAGGTGATTGCTTGGACTATTTGCTTTACTGGTGGTAAGGCTTGATAAGGCGATTGCTTGGATTATTTGCTTTACTGGTGGTAAGGCTTGATAAGGCGATTGCTTGGACTATTTGCTTTACTGGTGGTAAGGCTTGATAAGGCGATAGCTTGGACTATTTGCTTTACTGGTGGTAAGGCTTGATAAGGCGATTGGTCTGATTTATGGTAGAATTAACAAGTCATGGACTATTTG